>CM062819.1:693740975-693844704 GCA_031772625.1 Pinus tabuliformis
AAGAAGAAATTTCCAAGCACAATCTATCAGAAGAGGGAACTTAAAAGAAGAAGGCCTAAATAGAGGAAGAATAACACAACTCATCAAGGGTTCGTTCCTTGCCACATAAAAAGTCTAAAGTGGAACTACATGGGGACTTTCGGAAAATTGGCCCCCAACATATGATGGAGAATCAGAGGAGAGAATAGAGGGTTGGTTTTTGAATATAAACTTTTATTTTCATGTTTATGACTACACCTTTGAATTAAAATCCAAGCAAGGAACCTATCAATTACAAGGGAATGTGTCCCTATGGTGGGAAAAGTCTAAACTATTCAAAATCTTGAGGGAAAGGAAGTTACGTGGGAGAAATTTCATCATTTTTTCAAAGAAAATACATTACGGAGTGGTATTTTGATGATAGAGTTAAGGTGTTTCGTGACTTAAGGCTAGAAAAGATGTTTATGGATGAGATTATTACAAAATTTACCCACCTGTTGCACTATGTACCCTATATTAAGGAGGAAAAAGCAAATATTTAATGGTTTATAAGTTTCCTTCCCCCTTCCTTTAAAAATAATATAGAATATGATAACCTGAAGTCTATGGATGAGGTTATTCACAAGGCCAAGATCTATTATCAGCAAGCTAAACAGAGAAACGAAAGTTCCAAGCCATGGTTGGGTAAGAAAAAAGAAAAAGTTGTTATCACATAATAAAATAGGGAAGAGTGATTCTTTAGGCAAGGAAATAAAGGTGTACTAGGATAAAATGTTAACAAAAATAATGCACAAGCTCATAAAACTCAAGAACCAACACAAGAGGGGTCCAAACAAGATGAAACAAACAATATTTTTAATGTAAAGGTGAAGGAACCATTGAAATGTTGGGGATGTAGTGAATCCCGTCTTTTGAGGAATTACTGGTATAACATGAAAGTTATACGATACCTTCAAAATGTTTAAGACGATTCAATTGTTAATGATGTGGCCCAAAATATGCCTTGCATCAGTTCACCATTAGAGGAGTGACAAGTGGAATACCAATCCACCATGGTAGAAATAGAACGTAATTTTTTTTACCAATGTGTTTCTATGTTGATTGAACCTAGTGCAATTTTAAGCCGCATTAGTCCCAAGATCATAGAAAATTTTAAACTGGTAACCAATAAATTTAAAAATCCTTGAACTTGTCAATTGGCTACTGGAGAAAAGGGACGAGTTACCGATTGGATTAAGGACTACACAATTACGTTGGATGGGAAGTGAAATGTGGTCAATCTAAACATGTTTCCATTGTGATTTTATGAAATGCTAGTTGTAGGAATTTACAGGGTAAGTTCCTCGTACAGAACACCACAGGACACCACTCACAAACAAATCACAGATCAATACACCAGTGTTCTTAACGTGGTTGAAACCCTCAAAGAGGGAAATAGTCCACGGCCTAAGCCAATGCAACCACTTCAAGCAATTTATTAATAAAAGAATGAAAATTTACATAAGCTTCTCTCATGAACGGTTACCCTACAAATGACCCTCCATGCTCTTTAAATAGAGATCATGGACCAATCGGGTGTTAAGCCACAGATCAAGTGTCAGTAATACCAAGGAGAGAATGAATTGTCAGATCGCTTCATGTCTAGAACATATCGTGACCATCGGATTGCAGGTTACATAAGTACATAGTAAAGAAACACACTTCACCTAAGTCTACACTAGACCAAGTTATACCCATAAATCGAATTTTATTAAACTTTTCCTCTGTGAGAGCCTTTGTAAAGATGTCTACAACTTCATCATTTGTTGAACAATATTTCACTTCAAGGACATGGTCATGAATGAGCTTTCTGATGAATTGCATGTGCAGTTCAATGTGTTTCTTGCGTTGATGTTGGACTCGATCTTTGCATAGTTGAATGGCACTTTGATTATCACACAAAAGTGTAGTTGGATGCACCTGCTCAAAGTCAAACTCTGATAGGATCTGACGAAGCCACAAGGCTTCCTTACTAGCATGTATAGAACCACGATACTATGCTTCTACTAAAGAAAGAGAAATGGCACTTTGTTTCTTAGAAGCCCATGTAACAGGTCCTAAACCAAGAGTGAACACATAACCTGTAGTAGACTTCTGATCATCAAGGTTACCAGCCCAATCAGAATCAGTGAAACCAACCAATAGAGGAGATGCTTCTGCACTGTAAGGAATCCCAAACTAAATTGTACCTCAAACATTATGAAGTATTATTTTAGCTCCTTTCCAATGACTTTCATGTGGGTTTTTCATAAACAGAGAAATTAGGCCAACAACAACGGAAAGGTCACGATGATTATGGGTCAGATACAAAAGTTTTCCTACAAGTTGATGGTATAATGTAGCATCAACTTCAAAGGAAGTACAAGTGAGTGAAAGTTTGGCTCCAGACTAAAAGGGAGAAGGGGCTGGCTTATAGTCTTCCATGTGAAAATGGCATAGAAGATCACAGGCATACTTGGACTGGGAAAGGGAAATACCTTCCTTGGATTGCAAGACTTGAAGACCAAGAAAATAATGCAAGTGTCCTAAGTCTGTCATTTCAAACTTATTTTTAAGGCTAGACTTCACATGGTTTATAAGGTTGGGATCACTACCAGTAAGGATAAGATCATCAACATAAAGAATGAGAATGATAAGATACTTACCCACTTTCTTGGTGTAGATAGTATTGTCAGAATGACACCTAGAAAAGTTAGTCTCTAAAAGAAAGCTATCCATTTAGACATACCAAGCCTGAGGGGCTTGCTTGAGACCATAAAGGGATTTCTTAAGCCAACATACAAGGCTAGAGTCTATTTGTATAAAGCCAGTAGGTTGTTCCATATAGATTTCTCCATGCAAGTCCCCATGCAAGAAGGCAGATTTAACATCCATCTATTGGACTTCCCACTTGAAAGAGGCAACAAGGGAAAGAGCAAGGTGGATAGAGTTCATTTTGGCAATAGGGGAGAAGGTTTCATTATATTCAATGCCTTCAACTTGTGAAAAACCATTAGCAACAAGACGAGCTTTATGTTTATCAACTATTCCATCTGGTCCATACTTGGTTTTGTAAACCTATTTGTATCTAACAAGTTTTCATCCCTTTGGAAGAGGAACAAGATCCCATGTATCATTTTCCAATAATGAATGATATTCTTCCTTCATAGCTGCATCCCAATATGGATGGCCTAAAGCTTCTGCAAAGGTGTCAGGATCATAATTCACAGAAGCTTGAGCTAGTAAAGAAGAGGATCTATCGAACTAAGAACGTGTACGTCATTGATATTTAGGATCACCGGCAAGAGCACTTGTTGCATCTCGAGTAGCATGGACCCATTTTGGAAGGTGAGGAGCTGAAGGAGGATCCCGAGAAGGTCAGGGAGGATTGTCATCCTCGTTGTCATCATCTGAAGAAGAAATATTTTAGAAGTAGAAGGGATAGAGAGAGGTGGCACATTTGCCAAACTAGGCTCGTAGGCCGATATAGTTTCAGCAAACTTTACATCTCTTCTAATAATAACATTATTGGACTTAAGTGCAATAAGTATATATCCTTTGACATCTTCAGAATATCCAACAAAAAAATCATTTTTCACTCTTAGGTTCTAAAGCTTTATGATTCCCACCTGGAATAAGGGCCCATGCTTCACTTCCAAAAACATGAAAGTGACTATGGTTTAATTGAGCTCCGTGATTCTTCTAGATTGATATTCTTTAAAACCTTAGTAGGAGTATGATTTACTATGTAATTTGCGTAGTTAATTGCCTTTGCCAAAAAATTAGGATTAAGTCCTTTAGATTGAAGCATACAATTAGCCCATTTCCTTTAAGGTGTGATTCTTCCTTTCAACTACAACATTTTGTTGTGGAGTATATGGAACAGTGTTTTTCATTTGAATTCCATTCTCAATGCAAAAGTTGATGAATTTGTTATTAACATATTCTCCGTCGTTATCATATATTAACTTAAGAATTTGATGTCTAGATTATTTTTCAACAAAGGCCTTAAAGGCCAAGAACATGTTAAATACTTCACTCTTGAGTTTTAAGAAGTATACCAGAGTGCGTCTAGAGAAATCATCAATGAAAGTTAAGAAATACTTGTAGCCGAAGAATGAAACAACTGGAAGTGGACCAAATAAATCACTATGCACAAGCTGTAAAGGGGTTGAGGCGTGCCAAGAGGCATGTTTTTCAAAACTATCCCGATGATGTTTTCCGGGTACACATCCGAACAAACACCATCTCTGCAAGACACCATTGGAAGATCTATCACCATATTTTCTTTACATAGATTCTAAGGCAGCAATAGTTTAAGTGACAAAATCGCTCATGTCAAAGTTTGCTCACTTCATCATTATGATCAAAAAATACCGAGGGAAGATTTGATGACCCAAAGTTGTTAAACTTATACAACCTTGTAGAATCATCAGCAATTCTAGTAGCTAAAATTTGTCTAGGATCTCTTAGGTCCTTAATTACAACATCGTGAGGTGAAAATTCAATGATTTTATCTTCACCTGAATGAGTTATCTGATATATAGATAGAAGGTTGTAGGATAAGGTTTGAACACATAATACATCATTAAATTGACCATTGTCTAGATGAACAGTCCCTGTCCCTACAACACTAAGAGATCTATCATCACCAACATATATATTTTTGGTGTTACAATCATTTAAAGAAGAAAACATGGCTTTGTTTTTTTCCATGTGTTAAGAAGCTCCAGAATCAATGAGCCAATCATGAGAATGAGAAGAAGAAGATACATTTAGGGCATAATTGTTATAGATCCAAATCTCACTCTTGATGTTTGTAATGCTATACTCATGGCCTAGGGCAACCCCTCCTTCCAGACCTGGTCCAAATACTTAAAAAACAGTGTTTTACTACATATACGTGACATTTCCTTGAGCTAAACGTGTGTGTACATGGGTCTGTCTATACCCAACCCACGCATATGTCTTAAAACACTTAAAAAAATTAAATCTCCTTAATTTTGGGTGGAGATCGTGGGTTTTACCTGCTGATTACCTATTAGTGCCCGTGGCCCAACTGTTCCCAACGAATTCCCAACTAAAAAACTACTTTGGGAGAAGTATAAAAAGGCTTCAATGTGAGGGCCTAAGGGAGGAGAGAAGAGAGAGAAAAATCACTTTGTTGAGATTATCCCAAATTAGGTCTGAAGATCGTTGTTCTTCCAGCACTTCCCCCATTACAGGAAACCCTTGTTTCCTTGAGTTATGATGTCTTTCCACTTGTTGAGATATCCTTGAGTTAGTTATGGAAGGAGCTTCTTGAAGGCTTGAGATTGGACGAATCCGAAGGACAGTTCCGCTTGGAGCCTGTGAATGCAAGACTCAAGTGAAATCATTCTTTTTTGTACTTTAGTTATATATAATAAAAGAAACACTTGTCTTGTTCCTGATATGAATCTTCTTCATGTTTATGATATCAATGTTATGATTTACAAATGAATGATTATTTCAATTGCATAACTAACTTTCAATATGATATGAAGTTGATTTCTTTATGATGTTTAGTCCATATACTGCTATGCTTTCTTGAATTGATTTTTCTTAGGTTGAAGGGGCAAAAGGAACTCCAGGAGGGTTTGGACCCTAGCTGGATCTTCCCAAACGAAGGACCCCTAGGTGCACCCCTCTTCATTTAGTTTGTTTATATTAGCATCATGGCTATGTGGAATGCTTGTTTTTCTTTATAGATAACCCCCGCTTTGCTAGGGTATTAACCCAAGACCCTAGGGGACATTCTCCCTTAACAGAATTGGCGACTCCACCGGGGACAACAATATTGTTGTTCCTAGCTTGGGTTTGTTCAAGCCAATCAGGGCTCAACTTTTTATTTACTTGTTGTGACTAAGTAGTCTGTTCCTATAGGAACTTGAATTGTAAGTTTGATCAGTTTCTTCAGACTGTTTTTTGTTTTTTCTTGTAATATGTTATATACGTCGTTTTTCTAGTTTACAGAAGCGTATGTACGCATGTTTCATGAAGTCAATCTTCGTATATGCCAGTTTCCTTTGGCTGAATAGGTATACACGCAGCTGTGCACTAACCCAGTTACATATACCTTAAAATTTTCAAGAATTTTCAAATATTTTTGTTTCTGAAGATCTGTCTGTTAGTCTGAATCAGTCCTGAATAGTTACTTTTTTGTGTTTGTGTCAAAACTACATCTTTGTGACCATCTTCTTTTCCTACTTTCTGAAAGTTGTTGATTGACACTTTCTTGAAAGTTGTCTTTTCAATCCTTTTGGTTTTTGTTGCCAAGCTTTTTGTTGTTGTTTTTTATTGTTAAGAGCATCTCCAAACACATTTTTTAATTGAGTTTTCACTCGTATTTTGTTGTTAACTTGCAAAAGTGTTTTGTTGCCTATTCTTCGATCATAACGTTTCAAGCACTTTTAGAAAAGACATTTTTGTTTTTTCTTTTGAAGAAAACTTCTTGAAAACTTGGTTTTTCTTTCTTGAACTTTGTTTTGATTTAGTTTCTTTTTGTGAGTGAAAGTGCATTTTTGTTTGTCTTTAAACTTGCTTTTAGTGTAGAGACGAAAATGAGCATTAGCAACTCATATTCCATCTAAACATTTTAAGTGCCAAATTAGTATTGATAAACAAGTTACTTTCATTTCTTGATCTAGAATAGTCTTAGGTTTTACATCAGCATGTACTCATTGCATTAGGATAAATTTGTGCATCCTTTTAGGGCATCCATAGTTTTGTTAATTTTTGTGAGTGTGAAGCTTGAATAAAAGAAAAGAAGAGAAAATTTGTTGATTTCTTAAAAGTTCCTCTGAACATAGTAGAAATTTCTTTCATCGAAGAACAAAACGAGTGCATTTGCATATAGTTTGGTTTTTATTAATTTTTTTGTGTAAAAAACTACAAGTTTCACTTCTGCTTATCCCGTGACTTAAAGAACAACCCATTTAAAAACAAGTACTAATTAAAATACACTAAAACTTTTTTATAATTTTCAAGTTAGACACACCAACAAGTTTTAGGATATTTTAGGGCCTTGGATTAGGAGAGTGGAGAGAAAACTCTCCAAGGCCATTTAAAATGTCAAACATAGGAGTCTGAATAGTGAATGAAAATCCAATAGCATTAGGAAGACCATGAAAGCTCTGGATCTAGGAGTTAAGCATGAGGGTTTTTGAAGATAAGGAAGAGAGATACCCCCTCTCCTACTTGTCGGATCTTACCTCAAGACTATTCTGCCTAGCTTCTGACACGAGTTGGTGACCTTAGTTGCTTCTCCTAGGGATCTACATAGGTGGCTGCAGAGGGGAATCTCATGGCACCTAAGGTCGACGTTGTATTACTCTCAATGGTACTACTAGAGGGCACCCTTGCAAAGCTTGGGGGCTTGCACTAGCATAGGCTATTGTTAGGAGGTCAGCGTAACTTCCTCTGTTACCTTCGCTGGTCGGATTGTGCCGTCATTATCCCAGACTATCTTCGAAAGTCCCCTTACTTCACTTTCTTGTATTTTGGTGTCCAGTCCTCATCACCTGGAGTGGAAATACTTAAAAGCTGTTTGACTAGCTGATATCTTTTAGGGACTTTTTAGTGTGTGTTCTGTGCTCTTAGTTGGCCTAGCTTTCATATTTTCTTGAGTCTTTAATAAGAGCTTAATAAAAAATTCAAAGTGGTTGACCGATCGCCTAGATGGTCTCGAAGACTTCATGGTCTTTCACCACCAAGTTTAGAGCCTTCTCCTAGAAGGCACAGAGGTAATACTACTGGTCGGTTCGATTCCGTGGCAGCTGACGCATCAAAGATTGATCCTCTTCTTGGGGGCATTAGTGTTCAGGACAAGCCTTGTACTTCCGTAGAAAAAGAGAGGAGAACTCTAGTTCTTTCTCGAGTTCTCTTTCAATAGGAAGATAACATAGAGGTAGAAGAACTCCCAGAGTCATCAGCGGCTCTGAATTCTCCTCTACCTTCTAGCCATCCAAACGTATTACAATACGTTGGGACTCCAATGCATAGACCATCAAGTCCAGGTCATATTACGCACTTACCATCGATGACCACTACTGGGAGCATGGCTTCTACTACAAGTGCTACAACTATGCAGACTCCAACATCTGTACAAGGGGGAGGAACTATTTCCATCCCCTCTACATCTTTATTTGGGTCTTTTGCTAGCACATCTTTAGTTGGGTCTACCTCCATTCCTTCTACGAGTGGAAATTCCCAAGCCAATACTTTTAGTTTTGGGTTCTTCCCGTTTGGCACCCATTCACAGGGTATTCCATCAGTTCCTTTTAGTGCCTCCACATCCATGATGGGTGGGTCGACTTCATTCCAGGGTTTTCCTTTTCGAAGTGGTCCTATACCACATTCCAACCTGATGATAGGATCTATGACTTTTTCCACTACAAGACAAAGTAGCAATCCCTTTGAAGGTTGGGCTAACCCTGCGGTTAGTGGCATGGGAACTGGGAATGCATTTTTCGGCCAACAAGGGAATAGGTTGTACTCCACAGTTAGTGTGTTTCGAAGTATTCCTCCCTTAGCTTCTGCTTGGAATCCTTATCATGGGTTATCAACTCCATATAATCCTTTAGGAGGAGGCTTCAGCGGTTATGGAGGTTTTTCAGCCGGAGTTGGTCAAACTCTGAGTTTTGTTGGGTCACAAGGGCTGCCTTTTGGTTCAGCTGGTTCTATGGGTAACTTCGGGTAACTTGGTGCCTTCTAAAATCTAGCCCAATATTTTCAGAACTTTGGGAGCTCCGCCCAGTCTGGGTGGAATCCCCAAGGTCCTCCTAGGCTTCCTTTTCTGGCAATGTTGAATTTTCCAGATCTCACGAAATTAACAAATGATCCAATCAAATACAATCTGACCTGGCCTCCAGTCCCAACCAAACTCCCTTCAGACATTTCGAAGTTCGATGGGAAGGGCGGCGAAGACTCGGGCGACCATTTAACCACATTCCATTTGTGGTGTTCATCAAACTCCCTTATTGATGACTCGGTTAGGTTGAGACTCTTTCAACGCACCTTGACTGGTAATGCGGCCAAGTGGTATATAGAGTTGCCAGGGGGTAGCTTTACATCTTTCACTGACTTAGCTAGTATTTTCCTAAATCATTTCTAGTTGTCTGTCCGTTATGATGTCGGAATAGAACTTCTAGCCAATTTTCGTCAGGATACGACAACCCACATTTCTGATCACATTTAGGAATAGAGACAGAGAAAGAGGCTCATTAAAGCCGAAATCCCTTCGGAGTACCGTCTCAAATGGTTTTTGAAATCTTTACAACCTGAAATCTCTAATGATGTCTCCCTTTCCGGAGTCTATTCTGAGGAGCAAGCTATTTTTAGGGCCCAACAATTAGAATTGATTTATTCTCAGTCTGGGATTCTACAAAAAATCTTGCTTGATTCTCTCGGGACTAAGGTTGATATAGCCAAGTTGAAGCCAGGTCCCCATGCAGATGGTATCGTTGGATCGGTAGACACGAATGTGGTGAACCTGTTGACCCAATTACAGCAGTTGTCTTTACAAACTGCTCCTAACGACCAGGTCACATCATCTAACCCTTCGTCTTCCCAACCCTCTTCGGTTAGCCGTCCAATCTAACAACCCCAAAGGAAATCAAAATTCCAATGGGAAGAAGAAGGGACGAGGTAAGAAAAAGAGTCAAGATGGGAAGACTAACGAAAATAAATCTAGCAATAACGTTGGTGGTGGTAGAAATGAGTCTAAAAAGAAAGTCAAGTTTCCGTGCAAGTTATGCAGTGGAGACCATTTAACTCATCTCTAGCCAAATATTCAAGATGCTCAGCACTTGTTAGGGTAGCAAGGGACTTCTATTTCTCAAGCTGTGCTAACTAACCCTTTTCCCCAAGGGCAGCAACTGCTTGCTAGCGCGAATTCAAACCCTGGTACCTCTGCAGGGGGCAACCAGGAAGGGGAGAAATCATCAAATGTTCTCATGATGGGTTCTAATGTACATGTGGCCAGCCGATCGCATGATTACAGTGAAGCTGAAACATCTAAGGACAAAACTACTCCCAGAAGTACTGACCTTCATATTGAGGGACCCCCTGTCAAGACTATACCACGGATACTGAAAGGTTCTGCTAAATGCATGACTATCAATCCGAATGCTACGGCCGCCCAGAACTACTCCATTTTTTAGGATTTCGCTCAGAGTCCATGTGCTATGTTCGCTTTAGAGATTCTCTAGTCGTGTCCAACTCAATGAATTGCTTTACTTTCGGTAATAGGGGCAGTGGATCCAAATAACTCTTTAGTGCTCACTTTCGACATGCTAAATGTCAAAAAGAAACTCCCTCATCACATGGCTTTTCAAATAAAGTCTACATACCAAAAAATTAACATTTTTCGTACCGTTATTGATGAAGGAGCTTCCACATGTGACATGTCAATATCATGTTGGAAGGCCATCAGATCGCCTTCGGTTGTTCCTTCACCTACCCTCCTGACTGCATTTGATGGGCCTTCTCATAAGCCACATGGGATTTTCCCGACCTTTCCCATAAGTGTTGGGGGAAATGTTGTTAATGTTGAAGTAGAAGTCATTGATGCTAACCTAGACTACAATCTCCTCTTAGGAAGGAACTGGGTATACGAAATGGATGCCATTGTTTCGACTCTGTTTCATGTTATTTGCTTTCCTCATGAAGGGAAAATCATTAAGGTTGATCAATTGGATTATTGTCCAATTGATCCTCGAGCAACTTCAGACTCTACTGTTCCTTTAGTGGATAACCCTTGTCAGCCTACCTATAATCTGGGAGTTGGTATGTATTCTTCATTGATGGGTACCTTTGATCTTCCCTCTCCTATCGCTAGAATCAATGTTGTTTCATCAACCAAGGAATCTTCATGAGAAGGTTTCTTTCAAACTCATTACTTTTTAGATCCTTGGACCTTACCTTCACCTATGACCACATTAGCTGAAGGACAAGTTGGTGGAATGGCATTTCCTATGTCTGCAGCAGAGCTCATATATTAGTCTATCGTTAACTCAGCAGATAGCCTTTCTACTCCTTTCTCTGAGGAGGAGCTAGATTGCAATGTGGCCCCGGCCTGGACCCTTGATTCTACCTATGCTATGGACTGTTTAGATATGGTTTTACCATCCGAGGAAGTGATCTTAGAAGTGATGATGGGTGTACATCATCCTTGGGAAGATTTACACCATCGTTCATATTTTCTTCCTCCATTGCAGGAAGTAGAATCTAGGTTCTTCGAGCTCTTTACTAGTGATTCTTGTACGGTATCAAATCCTTTGGCTCCAGCATAGTTTCATGCCGAAGGTAATATGTCAGTAATTTTAGAAATGATATCTATAAACATCTATAAGAACCCTAGCATGATCAAGAATCTCTTCATCAGAGCCGAATTTTCCCCTGAAGAAATTCAAATTTACACTGACCTTTTTAAAGAATTTCGAGATGTATTCGCTTGGTCTTATGAAGAAATCCCTGGCATTGATCCATCCATAGTTCAACATGAGATCAAGACGTATGAAACCGATTTGTCGAAAGCTTCGACCAGTTAATCCTAGGAAAGCAGTAGCCATTAAAGCTGAAGTAGAGAAGCTACTCAAGGTGGGTTTCGTATATCATGTTCCTCTTACAGATTGGGTTTCTAATCCAGTCCCTATGGATAAAAAGTAAGGAACAATCCGAGTATGCATTGTTAGGGGACATTCTCCCTTAACAATAACCAGACCGAGATGCTTTGACAACCACATACAAAAAGTGTTATTCCTGAATATGTAGTTGAATTTGAAGAGTGCTCCAAATGGATGTTATGCTTCTTCATTGCTGCTTCCAAGGCTTCCATCTTCTTAAACAATTTGGATTCTAAGTGGCCATCTCGATTAAAACAATGTATCTTAGTCTTCTTCCCTTTGTTTTTATTTTCCTTATCATTTTTTTGAAATGATTTTTCATTTTGAGACCGAAATTGCTTAGGACCATTGTTTGGTTTAGGACCATTCTTTTTATGATACTACTTCTTAGTATTCTTTGAATTTGGTTGCTGCTGGGTGGCTAAGGCTTT
Source organism: Pinus tabuliformis (assembly GCA_031772625.1). NCBI lineage: Eukaryota > Viridiplantae > Streptophyta > Pinopsida > Pinales > Pinaceae > Pinus > Pinus tabuliformis. The sequence continues at coordinate 693,753,049 of CM062819.1, forward strand.
CTTAGAAAAGTTTCCAAGATTAAGAAGACCAAGATATAAGAGCTTTTCTTGTTCTCTTATTAAAGATTCACAAAAGGCATCAAAATAGGGGGACTTGTAGTCTTGCCATTGAGAAATAGAGGCTTCTCCAGTAGAATGGAAGCTAGAAGCCAACACAGAGTAGGCTGGTCCCAACTTAGTAAGAATGGAATAGATAAGGCTACCATCTTCTTTCTTAACCTTAACACCATCCAAGAGAAGTCTAAGGGTCTTGAACTTGGAAAAAAATCTTAAATGGAAGAAAAATCATTGGGGTGCAATGTAAGCAACTCATTTTTGAGTTGATGGGCTCTAATTTCATTTTTAATTCCAAAAGCTTTAGTAGTTGTTTCATTGCTTCATTAGGAGTATCAAGTTCTACGATATGGAATCTGAGGTCTGGAGAAATAGACATCCCTATCAACCCACATGCTTGGTCTTTCCTATTTTCCCATTTGGCTACCTTATCTTCATATTGAGGTTTGGTTTCTTGGCTTGAGGCTATTCTGTAAAGACCTTTACTTCGAAGTAAATCCACAATGTAGGACCACTATTGGAAGTAGTTGGTGCTGTCAAGAATAGCTTGGCATGTACTTTCCATTTTAATAGAAACTAAACCTATAGATGTTGAAACTAAGCATTCCAATGGAAAGATCTTGAAATGTTAGGTTGATTAAAAAAATGGCTCTGAAAACGACTTCCAGATGAAGAAGTTATGGCTTTTTGAAGAAAATTTGTTGAAGATGCCGACGAAGTGCATGAATGTGTGGAAATGAATGATAATGTTATATTTAAAAAAAATTCCCCCCCCCCCCCCCTTTCCAAACTTAATATAATTAGCTCACTTTGAAAAAATATTTTATGTGATTCACTTTTATAAACAAGTGAAAGTCACTTTTACAATGGTACTTTATGAGCTACCCACTAAATTGTAACTTAAATAAAAGATAAAAAGATTTTAGAATTATAAGTGACTCACTTTTTATAATGGGTGAGAACACTTTTACATAAAGTAACTTGAAAACATAAGTTACATGATCTTTTTGAGAAAGTAACTCAACAAGAATAAATACTTGAAATCAAGACCTCTGTTCTCATAAAGTAACCTTGGACCAAGTAAGCTAGTTTAAAAGGTTAGTAATTTTTGTAAAAGAGGAAGAGCTCTTTTATTTTGTTTTTATTTTTAATTTTTTTCCTTATCACTGAAGCTTTGGGCTATGTGCTTACTTGAAAAAGATCATTTTGCCTACGAAACAAAAAACAAAAAACCCAACACAGACATACAAAAAAAAACTTACGACTTGAAGTTAGCTTTAGCCGGAAACTAAATATTTTCCTCAATGTCTCTGATTTTCTGAGATCACAGTAAAGCATGGTGGAAAAGAGCATACGCATGAGAAAAATACTTCCTTTTTGTTTCTCATTTGCCCAGATCGTACAGAGTCGTAGGGTAAAGAGCATACACAGAAATGAAAGGTATAGATCCGGTAATAAAAAATAGAGAGCTAACTAAACCCAAAGAAATAGAGAGATGAATAGCTAGAACTACAAATAAAGATTGTATACCTCCAGATATCTAAAATGACGTAGCTAGGGCTACTGGAAACCTTTTCGCATGAAAAGGAAGGGGTTCCTCACTGGAACCAATGCTCCTAACACAATAGAGTAGTCCTCTCGGCCCGAAAGCAGTCAGAAATAGTAGATCTAGGAAACGATAGTCAGATGCAGTTGTAGTAGCTTCGGATTTGGATCACCAACAGATGCGGCCCTCAAATAGCTCTGATACCATGTAGGAATTTACAAGGTAAGTTCCTCAGACAGAACACCAAAGGACACCACTCACAAACAACTCACAGATCAATACACGAGTATCCTTGACGTGGTTAAAACCCTTAAAGAGGGAAACAGTCCATAGCCTAAGCCAACGCGGCCACTTTAGGAAATTTATTAATAAAAGAATGAAAATTTACATAAGCTTCTCTCATGCACGATTACCCTACAAATGACCCTCCATGCTCGTTAAATAGAGATCATGGACCAATCGGGTGTTAAGCCATGGATCAAGTATCGGTAATACTGAGGAGAGAATGAACTGTCAGATCACTTCATGTCTAGAACATATCATGACCATCAGATTATAAGTTACAAAAGTACATAGTAAAGAAACATACTTTACCTAACTCTACAGTAGACCAAGTTATACTTAACTATTTTCTATGTGTCGGAATATCCTAACTCTGATAGGGATGGATTGGTTGTAAGGCCATAAGGCCCTAGTTAACTGCTTAGAGAAGATTTATACCTATGTAACTGATGAATCCAAAACTAAAATTATTAAAGGAACCCCTCGATCAGTATCAATACCAAATATCATCTTTAGAGGTGAGAAAAGAAACTAGAAGAGGTTGTTTATTTTTTTCAATTAGGGTAGAAAATCAAATTTTGAGCAAGAAAACTGAAAAGATAAATTAAATGGAAGTGTTGAGAAACATTCCAGATGTTTCCTCAGAGGAAATTACTGGGCCACCCCTTAAACGAGAATTGGATTTTAGTATAGAGTTAGAGAAAGGGACAACACCTGTGTCCGAGGACCCATATCTCATGAATGTACCTGAGCTTATGGAGATGAAAATCAAATTGTAAGAGATATTAAATAAAGGATTTATCGAACCCAACGTATCCCCTTGGGGTGCACCGGTTCTCTTTGTTAGAAAGAAAGATGGGACACTCAAGATGTGTATAGACTATCGACAATTGAATAAGTTGATAATAAAAAATAAATACCCTTTACCATGAATTGATGACCTTTTCGAGCCATTACAAGGGGTAGCAGTATTCTCTGAAATAGACCTTCAGTCTAGACATCATCAGCTACATATTAGACAAGAAGACATACCTAAAACAATGTTTAGAACCCAATATGGGAACTATAAATTTAAAGTGCTACCTTTTAGGCTCACAAATGCACCAACCAACTTCGTGTGCCTAATGGATAGATGATTTATCTCATTATTAGACAAGCTTGTGTCAATATTTACTGATGATATACTGGTATACCTTAAAACGCTAGAGGAACACAAACACCACTTAGAAATAGTGTTATGAGCACTAAGGGAAAACTAGCTTTACACAAAATTGAACAAATGTGAATTCTTTCAGTGTAAAGTATAATATTTGGGGCATGTAATTTCAAAGGAAGGGATCTTTGTGGATCTCAATAAAGTGAGGGAAATTCTTGAATGGCTAGCACAAAAGGATGTAGTAGACATCAGATCATTTATGGGTATAAACGGTTATTACTGCAGGTTTATTAAAGACTTCTTCAAGTTGGCACACCCTATAAATTCATTGCAGAAGAAAGCGGTAAAGTTTATATGGACCTTGAAGTTCTAAGAGAGCTTTGAAAGACTGAAATATTTGTTGACGGTTACACCAATATTAAAAAAAATTGATCAAGAAAAGGACTTTGAGGTTTGCACAGATGCATGCCTAGAAGGAGTGGGAGGTGTACTCATGCAAGAAGGGCATGTGGTGGCCTATGAAACATGAAATTTAAAAGAGAACGAAAAAAGGTATGTTGTGTATAACTTTAAACTATCAGTAGCAATACACACTCTCAAAATGTGGAGGCATTATTTGATTGGAAGAAAAATTTCTTTAATTACTGATCACATTAGTTTGAAATATATTTTAAGGCAACTCCAAATGAATGCTAGACAACCCAGGTGGATGGATTTTCTAAGCAAGTATGACTTTAACATTAAATATATCAGGGGTAAAGAAAATAAAGTAGTGGATGCCTTGAGTATAAGTGTAAAGAAATATGTGAAGTTGTTATTGGTCAAAGTCAAACAGATTTGTGGGAAGAAATTAAAAAGACAGCTTCCATAGATCTGGTTTATAACCATATTTATGCAAATTTGGTGAATAATATGGAGCCTGCAAAGTGGGATGACTATCAACCTAGAAGAAATGGGTTGCTAACATATAAAATCACAGTGTATGTAACATACCAAGAACAAATTAAGTGATTTCTTTTAGATGAAATTCCATAAAAAAACCCTTTACACGACATCCTTGATACCAAAAACTAATTACAACCCTTAAAAGGGAGTTTTCTTGGCTAGAAATGAAGAAATAGGTGGCTAAATATTTGGCATGGTGTCAAGAGTTCCAAGAGGTAAAATTTGAGCACCAACATCTACCACAACTATTAAATCCATTACTAATACCGACATGGAAGTGGGAGGTGATCTCCATGGATTTTATCACATGATTTCCCTGGACTATAAAACAACATGATTCCATAATGGTGGTGGTAGATAAATTTACTAATGTATGTTAGTTCATCCCTATACAATGTACATATAAATTTTCACAAGTGATTAATGTCTTTATGAAAGAATTTTTTAGATTGCATGGCCTACCTAAGATTATTATCTCTAATATGGATCCGAAATTTACATAAAATTTTTGGAAAGAATTATTTATCATTATGGGAACTCAACTCAACTTCATTGCCACATATCACCCACAATCAAATGGGTGGAATGAAATGGTAAAACATGTCTTATAAGATATTCTACATAGATACTATATGAGCTAACCCATTAAGTGGGAATATTACATTCATCTTGTAGAATTTGTGTATAATAATAGTTATCAAGCCTCATCAAAACTAATTCCTTTCGAGACTCTATATAGTAGCAACTACCACATACCCCTGAATTGGATTCACCCTAAGGATGTAGTAATACTGGTCCCAAACATGCTTCAGGAAATGAAGTAGATGGTAAAGAAAATTAGAAAAAATTTAAAAGAAGTTCGGGATCAGCAAAAGAGCTATGCGAATTTGAAAAGAACTCCTAGGGAGTTCCAAGTGCGATATCATGTATATCTACAAGTATGATCTAAGATAAGTTCTCTAAAACTGGGGATCTATGTTAAGTTGTCTCCTCTATTTTGTGGATTGTTTGAAATACTTGCTAGATTTGGGCCATGTCTTATCTGTTAGCTCTACTAGTTCCTGTCAAAACACATAATATATTTCAAGTTTCGTTGTTGAAAAAATATGCATATGATCCTAATCATGTAACAAATTGGAATTTGGCACAGGTAGGACTAGACAGAGGATTCTAGGTTGAGCTTATACAAATCCTAGACCAAAGGGAAAAGAAGATCATTCCCCAAGTCAAAGTGCAATGCAAGAACTTTAGGCTAGAAGAGGCCACTTCGGAATGGGAAGAAGAAATGAAAGAGGTTTTCCTAATGTTATTCTAAAGAAGAAAGTTAAGTGAAAAAACAGAGGATTGTGTCCCTTTTTAGGGGGGAGAGATATAATGTCCATGGTAATGTGACTCGAAACTTTATGATTAAGGTTTGAACTGTAGTAAACTAGAAAATTTGAATTATAGAATTTGTATATTTTGAATTTTACCAAGAATTATTTTATATAAGCATATGTGTTGGATGTTTTAAAAAAATGGGGTAATGAAATTATATGACATTAATATTCTTGAGAATATGTAAAAGGCTATCTGAAGAGACAAAATCCCAAAGAAGTTGGAAAGTTAGTTATATACCAAGAATGGAAACGACAAAATAGGAAAAATTCCTCATTTTTCCCATTCAATCTCTGATGAAAAGAGAAGCAAAAGGGTAATCAAGAAAAGAAATATGATTGGACAGAAATTCCATTAATTTAGAAAACTAAATAAGAGACAAGAAAAAATAAAAAATGGTTGGAGACAGATGCCAATGAGTTAATGGGGTTACTATGGGAGAGAAATATAGCAATTTTGCATTAACACCATTGGGAGATAAAAATTGGTGAATGCCCTTAAATGAAAGCAGAACACTGCTTTGGGTTATAGAAAAATCACCTATGATCACTGTGATCCAGACTTAAACAGGAACACAACAAATTACAGAGATAACCATAAACACAAATATGCAGCAGCAATAATACTTCATTTCATTAATGTAAAATACTGAAATATGCTTACAAACAGTAATGAAAATAAACCAGCTAGGGCGATGGTAGCTTATCTCTGAGAAGAGATGTGGTGGCTACATGCCTCTGAACTGTGTTACAATGAGGCTTGAAGGCCTATTTATTGTTGAGAAATAAGGGAAAACCCTTAACATTCCAAAACCTAACCCTAGAACATGAAATGCCAAACTGTGGGCCCCGTTTGGGTAAATTGGTACATCAATTTCCCGGGGTCGTAATGTTGCCCCCAGATTTCCCAAAAAATGTTGTTTAGGGCCTCAAAATGGCTCTAGAAGTTTAGGACCCGAAAAACTGTTAAAAATAGTAAGTTATGCTACAATTAAGGAACTAAAAATGCTGAGAAAAACAATGGTGGGGGTCCAGGTGGACATGGTAGGTGGCCACCAATATCCATCTGGATCATTCCTCGCCCCTTAGGAAGCAATGGTCCCCATTGCCTTGAGTTCCTCCATGAGATGAGGAAACGTTTGCTGAACTTGGTCCCTGGTGAACCACTTGCCCCAGTGAAGGAGTTGGCCTGCTTTGAGAACTCGATATAGTTGGATATTCTTTTGGCGAGTGTTCTTGATCTGTGTGTCCATGATTCGATTAGTTGTATCTTGTTCCATGCAATCTGGATTTAATTCTGTGGGTGTGAGCTGTTCTGCAATGTCGGATGTGTCTGGCAATGGTGGAAAGTATGGCCGAAGGTGGTCCACATTGAACAATCGGTGCAGGCCAAGGAATGGGGGAATGCTCAACTCAAATGCATTGCCTCCCACAGCCTTAGTAATGGTGTAAGGACCATATCAGAGTGGTCTCAGTTTCCGATAGGCTCTAGTAAGGCATTCCTTTTGCAAATGCAACTAGACTTTGTCGCCCATCTGAAACTTTTGTGGCACCTGATGTTGATCATGTCGCTGCCTGTACTTGGCATTTGATTTCTCCAGAATTTCATGGACCTACTAGCAAATATGTTGGATGTGCTTGATGAATCTGGTTGCCTTGTCTGTTTCAGATTGGACATGAGCCGAATCTATGTAAGTAGTTGCAAGTGGCATGGCCACATCAATGGGGCATAGTGGCTGGAATCCCAAGCCCACCTGAAAAGGGCTGTGGCCAGTTGAGCTATGAAGAGCTCAGTTGTAGCTGTGCTGAACATAGGGGAGGCTCTCGTCCCATGTGCGTGGATGCTTTGAGTTTTACATGCGCAGAATGTGTACAATCATCCTATTGACAACCTCTGTTTGGCCATTAGTTTGAGGATGGAAGGTTGTGGACTTAGTGAGTTTGGTGTCCAACATTGACTAGAGACTGGACCAAAATGTACTCAAGAACCGACTATCCCGATCTGAGATGATAGATTGTGGGATCCCAAAGTGCACCGACACTCGTTCAAAGAATAGTTTAACAGTGGCTTCTGCTGTGATATTCTTCTTGCAGGCCACCATAATGGCCATCTTCGAGAACCTGTCGATGACCAGAAAAACACAGTCACTTCCATGCTTAGTGGAAGGAAGGCCTAACATGTAATCCATGGAGATGGATTCCCAAGGTTGACTAGGGATGGGCAGCGGGGTATAGAGGCCTTGCTTCTTGATGGTCGGTTTGGCAATGGCACAAGCAGTACATGATCTGATGTACTTTTTGACATCCTATCAAAGATTTAGCCAATAGAAATACTTTTGCAATACTGCCACCATTTTCTCGACCCTGAAAAGCCCAACAACCCGACTATAGTGTGCTTCCCAAATCATCTTGGCATGTTCGCTTGAAGGAACACAAAGGTGACCCAGGTGGCATAACAGGGCATCCTGGAGGTGAAAATCTGGAACATTGCGACCCTCCAAGAGTGTCTGGTATGTGTGGCCGAATTCTGCGTCGCTTTTGTAGAGAAGTGGCCAATCAGAAGTCTCGTGCCCACAAGAGTTGAGCATGGTGGTTAACACCATGATCGGTGGTCGACTGAGGCAATCTACAACATTATTGGTGCTGCCCTTCTTATACTTGATATTCAAATGAACTGTTGCAGGTATGTAGACCACTTTTGATGGTGATCATTCTGCAATTTCCCTTGGGTTTGTATGAACTGCAGGGGTCGGTGGTCTGTGTGGATGACCGTTTCCTTCCCCAAAATGTAATGCTTCCATTGTCGGCAGGCCTGCATAATGGAATACATCTCTTTATCATAAGTAGGATACTTCCAGACTGTGTTTGAAAGTGTTTCACTGTGATATTCCACTGGATGCCCATACGTGTTGAGTAAGGACTGCCCCAATAGCATAGTCAGTGGCATCTGTCTCGGCCTCAAATGGTTGTTGTAAATCTGGTAACGCGAGCACTGGTGCTGTGGAGAGGCGATCTTTCAACTCTATGAAGGCCTTCTGTTGTGATTTAGACCAAAAGAATTTTGCTTTCGCTCCTCACTTGGTGACTTGACTCAAGGGCCAAGTGATATGAGAAAACCCCAACATGAACCTATGGTAGAAGTTGGCAAGACTTAGAAAGCTGCGAAGCTCTGTCAGAGTGGTTAGAGATGGCCAATCCCGAATGACTTGGATCTTGGTTGGATCCACATGCACCCCATGTTCATCAATAATGTATCCCAGATACTAAACTTGGGTCATGCCAAAAGTGTATTTCTCCAAATTGGCACATAGCTTGTGTTGTCGTAGTGTTTGGAGAACCTATCGGATGTGGTGGAGGTGCTCTTCCCAACTCTGGCTGAAGATTAGAATATCATCCAAGTAAACCACTACAAATGAGTTGGTGAATGGATGCAAGATGTCATCCATTAGCATCATGAAGGTTGCAAGAGCATTCGTCAATCCGAAAGGCATAACCAACCATTCAAAAAGGCCCTCCTTGGCTTTGAAGGCAATCTTCCACACATCAGAGGGTTCGATTGGTACTTGGTGATATCCTGACTTCAGATCGATCTTGCTGAAATATTTTTCCCCCTTTAGTTGGTCTAGGAGGTCATCAATCCGTGGGATCGGGTACCTATTACGGACAGTGATCTTGTTCAGTGCTGATAGTCAATACAGAGTCTCCAAGTCCCATCCTTCTTTTGTACCAACACAATCAGGCTCCCACAAGATGATCAACTCGAACGGATGTGACCTTTCTGTAGCAGCTCCTGAATCTACCTCTTGATTTCATTGTTCTCTAGAACAGAGCGCCGATAAATTGGTCCATTGGGTAGCGGCGCACCTGGGGTCAGATCGATGGAGTGCTTGACATGACAGTGCAGAGGAACCCCTATGGGGGAGGTGAAGATGTCCTCGTACTCCTCCACGACCTTGTCCATCTGTAGTTGTCGTGCAAAGGGGCCCTGTCTGGAGGCCGTGGCCACCATCTTCTTCTTTCTTTGAGGGTGTATCATCAGGAAAACAAATTTCCCAATTTTGGAAATGAGCTTACTGCATTGTTTTGCAGTAATCAAAGAGATGGCGGTAGGCAGTGCTACCTCTGGTATCCTGTACAACTTATTTCCCAATGTAAGAATAACAGCACGGGGACTTGATTCATACATAGCATGTCGCTTCCACAAGTATGGTTGTCCTAATAATACATCACAAACTTCAAGGGGAGAAATGTCACACAATACCTCATCCGTGAATGGCTTGATGTTGTATGGAAGGCGACACTGCTGGCTCACGCGAAGATCTCGTCCTTGGTGAAGCCACCCGATGCTGTACGGTTATGGATGTGATGTGGTCGGTAGGCCCAACCGCTTCACGACCTCTGCCAAAATGAGGTTCTTTTGGATCCTGCTATCGAAAATGAACTGTAGCGAGGAGCCCTTTACCCACATCTGGGAGTGGAAGAGACGCTCCTCGTCCTCTGGATCTTTGGGTTCATTTTTCTGGATCTTGGCGGTAGCAACAGTGGCATTGGGATCCGCATCAATGATTTGCTTCCCTTTGTCATTCCCCTTGTCGGGTTTTGACTCAGAGTCGGAACATGCATCTGATTTTGAAACCATTAGCTCAGCCACTAGTGATTGCTTGGCCCGACACTCACTTGTGTTGTGAGGGAGCTCTTATGGAACTCACACCATTTTCCCATGTCCTTTTTGGGCTTCGCAACATTGTTCTTTGATTGTAGCTTTGGCAGGTTGTCTTGGGCTGCCCCGCCTTAGCTTTGTCCTTTGTTATGTGGTTTAGTGGCATCTTTCCCTTGCTTCAGATTTGCAGATCCAAAGTCTTGCTCCTTTTGTTTAAACTTTTGCTCGACCTTGACGGCATATCGGTATGTTGTGCCGAGCGAGGAGATGTTCAGGAATTCTATTTCTTCTTGGATGTACTTGTGCACGTAGCCGCGGTATTTGAGTATCAAATGTTGCTCTGTATCCTTGATACCCAATTTTGTGCGAAGGGTATGGAAAAGATTGGTGAACTCCGGCACGTCTTGGTCCCTTCCTTGCCGCAGTGTGGTCCACTTTATGTATTCATCCTCATAGCTTCCGACAGGTTAGTACTCCTCCTTGATGGCATCCCAGAATGAATTCCAGGTGGGTGCAGCTAAAAATAGTGAGCGGTATTTTCATCCTTCTACTCGCAGTAGGTTTCCCACCAGTCCTTGACGTGGGGGGTTTCTTTGAGAAGAGCAAAAACAATCTTTTCCCGACTCGAAAATTCATGAACAAAAAAATAACCCTCTAGCAGATTTAACCATTTATCTACGACATCTGCGTCTATCTCACCGTCGGATATGGGGATTTCAAAATTAACTTGTACCTTAAAGGGTGTGGCGTTTCCAGTGTAGCTGCTGGAAGCTGATGCGTCGCTTCTGGGTAGCCGCTGAAGGATCTGGGCAAAGTTCTCCATCATCGCGTTCCATTGTCGCTTGAGGGCTTCTTCGAGCAAGATTTTGATAAGATCTCCTGCCCCCTCGTCTTTCTTCTCATCCACCATGGGAGGCCGTCGGGATTTGCGAGGCTGGTCTCCTAAAGGTTTGACCAGTTCAAGCCCTAACTCCTTATATCCCGCCCTCGTTGGGGACATGCAAAGAAAAACAGAGAAAAAACAGACCGCTCTGATACCACTGATCTGGACTTAAACAAGAACGCAACAAATTATAGAGATAACCATAAACAAAGATATGCAGCAGAAATAATACTTCATTTCATTAATGTAAAATACTGAAATATGCTTACAAACAGTAATGGAAATAAACCAGCTAGGGCGATGGTAGCTTATCTCTGAGAAGAGATGTGGTGGCTACATGCCTCTGAACTGTGTTACAATGAGGCTCGAAGGCCTATTTATTGTTGAGAAACAATGGAAAACCCTTAACATTCCAAAACCTAACCCTAGAAGATGAAACGCCAAATTGTGGGCCCCATTTGGGTAAATTGGTACATCAACTCCCCGGGTCGTAACTTTGGCATACGATCTCCGTTTAACGCGTACAATAGCTCGTTAGAAAGATCTATCCGAGCACTACCACTTTGGGAAGGGAAACATCAATCTAGATTCCCCAAAAAATGTCGTTTAGGGCCTCAAAACGGCTCCGGAAGTTCAAGACCCAAAAAACTACTAAAACTAGTAAGTTGTGCTACAATTAAGGAACTGAAAATGTTGAGAGAAACAATGGTGGGGGTCCAGCTGGACTTGGCAGGTGGCCGCTAATATCCACTTGGATCATACTTCTAGTTTAAGGTTGGGTGGACAAAGAAATGTCTTTGAATTTTCCCCATAATATTTAGATAAGTTCCCTCACTTAGTCTTTCTTTGCATCTCTAAGAAAATCTGGAAAGTGTGAAAATAATTTGTAGAAGCAAAAGTTTTGTATGCAAAGGGATTTCTCTATCCACCCAATCGTAAGAGAGCTATATATATAGTAAGAGAGCTATATATATATATGATCAATCACGGAAGAGAAAAACAACTACCAACTGTGAAAATGCTTGAAAGATTAACATTCAAGTGATGTGTGACACATGGTTGCTAAGTTAGGAAAATAAGAAGTCAAAATAAATTATACAGTGGCCTCTTATAAGCCTATGTAATACTGAACCTTCAAAAAATATTGATTTTTCTAGAATATAAATAATAGAAAAAGTATGTAGGGAAGAAATTAATACTCTATAATACATATGTTTCCTTGGAAAATAAATTAATATTATGTAATATACATGTTTTTTAAGGAATAGGGGTTAGGACTCTAAAGTGTAAGATGGATACTCAACCAACTGTCATTGCCACAAATTAAGTGATTTCTTTTAGATGAAATTTCATAAAAAACCCTTTATACGACATCCTCGATACGAAAAACTAATTACAACCCTTAAAAGGGATTTTTTTGGCTAGAAATGAAGAAATAGGTGGCTAAATATTTGGCATGGTGTCAAGAGTTCCAAGAGGTAAAATTTGAGCACCAACATCTAGCACAACTATTAAATCCATTACTGGTACCAACATGGAAGTGGGAGGTGATCTCCATGGATTTTATCACATGATCTCCCTACACTATAAAACAACATGATTCCATAATGATGGTGGTAGATAAATTTACTAAAGTATATCACATTATCCCCATACAATCTAGATATAAATTTTCACAAGTGATTAATGTCTTTATGAAAGAATTTTTTAGATTGCATGGTCTACCTAAGATTATCATCTATAATATGGATCCGAAATTTACATAAAATTTTTGGAAAGAATTATTTATCATTATGGGAACTCAACTCAACTTCATTGCCACATATCACCCACAATCAAATGGGTGGAATGAAATGGTAAAATATGTCTTATAGGATATTCTACGTAGATAGTATATGAGCTAACCCATTAAGTGGGAATATTACATTCATCTTGTAGAATTTGTGCATAATAATAGTTATCAAACCTCATCAAAACTGAGTCCTTTCGAGACTCTATATAGTAGCAAGCGCCACATACCCCTGAATTGGATTCACCCTGAGGATGGAGTAATAATGGTCCCAAACATGCTTCACGAAATGGAGTATATGGTAAAGAAAATTAGAAAAAAAAATTAAAAGAAGTTCAAGATCAGGAAAAGGGCTATGTGAATTTGAAAAGAACTCCTAGGGAGTTCCAAGTGCGATATCATGTATATCTACAAGTATGATCTAAGATAAGTTCTCTAATATTGAGGATCTATGTTGAGTTGTCTCCTCTGTTTTGTGGATTATTTGAAATAATCGCTAGAATTAGGCCATGTCTTATCTGTTAGCTCTACTAGTTCATGTCAAAACAGATAATCTATTTCAAGTTTCATTGTTGAAAAAATATGCATATGATCCTAATCATGTAACAAATTGGAATTTGGCACAGGTAGGACCAGATGGAGGATTCTAGGTTGAGCTTATACAAATCCTCGACAAGAGGGAAGAGAAGACCATTTCCCAAGTCAAAGTGCAATGCAAGCACTTTGGGCTAGAAGAGGCCACTTCAGAATGGGCAGAAGAAATGAAAGAGGTTTTCCTAATGTTATTCTAAAGAAGAAAGTTATGTGAGAAAACCGAGGAATGTGTCCCTTTTTAGGGGGGAGAGATATAATGTCCATGGTGATGTGACTCGAAACTTTATGATTAAAGTTTGAACTGTAGTAAACTGGAAAATTTGAATTATAGAGTTTGTATATTTTGAATTTTACCAAGAACTATTTTATATATGTGTTGGATGTTTTAAAAAAATGGGGTAATGAAATTATATGACATTAATATTCTTGAGAATATGTAAAAGGCTATCTGAAGAGACAAAATCCCAGAGAAGTTGGAAAGTTAGTTATATAACAAGAATGGAAACAACAAAACAAGAAAAATTCCTCATTTTTCGCATTCAATATCTGATGAAAGGAGAAACAAAAGGGTAATCAAGAAAAGAAATATGATTGGATAGAAATTCCATTAATTTAGAAACTAAATAAGAGACAAGAAAAAAAAAATGGTTGGAGACAGATGCCAATGAGTTAATGGGGTTACTATGGGAGAGAAATAGAGCAATTTTGCATTAACACCATTGGGAGATAAAAATTGGTGAATACCCTTAAATGAAAGCAGAACATTGCTTTCGGTTATAGACAAATCACCTATGATTACTGCTAGCTTAAGGTTGGGTGGACAAAGAAATGCCTTTGAATTTTCCCCATAATATTTATATGAGTTCCCTCACCTAGTCTTTCTTTGAATCTCTAAGAAAATATGGAAAGTGTGAAAATATTTTGTAGAAGCAAAAGTTTTGTATGCAAAGGGATTTCTCTATCAACCCAATCGTAAGAGAGCTATATATATAGTAAGCGAGCAATATATATATATAGGGTATAAATGATCAATCACGGAAGAGCAAAGCAACTACCAACGTGAAAATGATTGAAAGATTAACATTCAAGTGATGTGTGACACATGGTTGCTAATTTAGGAAAATAAGAAGTCAAAATAAATTATATAGTGGCCTCATATAAGCCTATGTAACAGTGAACCTGGAAACAATATTGATTTTTCTAGAATAGAAATAATAGAAAAAGTATGTGGGGAAGAAATTAATACTCTGTAATACATATGTTTCCTTGGAAAATAAATTAATATTATGTAATATACATGTTTATTAAGGAATAGGAGTTTGGACTCTAAAGTGTAAGATGGATACTCAACCAACTATCCGGTACAGTCCCAACTCAAAAAAAAAAGTACAACACAGAAAGAAAAGAACCCTAACGAGTCCCATGATAAGCCCCATGAGGGTTTCTGGGTCGAGTGTAACTAAAATTTTATATTTACAAGAAGGATGTTTGAAATCTTGTCCATAACTAGTCGAAAGATAAACTTCAATGACCATAAGAGTCGAGCAATCAATATCAATGAGAATAGTCTAAACCTTTTTCTCTATACAATATTTTGCTGAGATACTTGAAATAAATTAACTTTATCGACAGAGAAATATATACAATTAAATGTTGTAATAATTAAACCAAATTTTTTTTTTTTTTTTTTTCATAAGAAAAAGAAGTATTGATTATATTATGATCAATAGAAATAGATTTGTATACAAAAGAGTGGGCATCTGTCCCAGGAGTAGGCAAAATTTCCAGTGAGCATCTGGAGATATCTTTCCTTATACATTACAAAATTTTGTTGGGGATCTTGTTATTGATTGATCAAAACAAAAATCTTTAACTTTCTAGTATATGTAGAAAACCAGCAGATTGAGATATTTTCATATATTTGGCTGTAATTGCATCCTTGTACATGTTGACTTCATATTCCTGGCATAGTGAAGGGATGTATGTCATATGTACAGGGGACAAAAGTGATAAACAGGTGCCACTTACCTAGGGGCAAAAGTAATCCTTTCTTTGACAAAATATCTGCTTGTCCATTATGTTTGCGCCTTATATGAGTGATAGGGAATGTTGCCGGCTTCCATAGAGCTGCTATCCTTGGTAACCATCGAGTGAGGCTGTCGGTCTGAATTGCATGTTTGCCTTTCACATGTTCTATGATAATTTGTGACTCCCCATATACATTAATAGGCTCTATATCCATGAAAGTGCAGAATAAAAGTAGACCATGTAGGGCCATTGCCTTTGCCTTGTTACTTGTTCCTTTGCCACCGTTCCAAAATAAGGAGTATTGGAGGTCGTTTGTAATAGCAATGTAAACTCCACAAGCGCAATAGCCGTTCTTTGTCGCCCTGTCGAAATGTGCCCTTGGAAATGTGAGATGTTGTTCATCAGTGGCTGCCCGTCGGTGATTTTTCTGTGAGGGCAAGTTTTGTAAAATGGAGGAGTAATATGGAATAACCTTATCCAAAATACAACTGAAAGGTTCTTTGCAGTTTTGGAAGATTCTATTGTTCCTCCACTTCCAGATGAACCAAAAAACAATTAATGGGATGGGGCACTAGATAGCTTTTTGTGTTGCCCACCAACTGTATGATTCTATAATGGAAGGATGTGAAATCACAGGAAAGCCAATATATGTGGCTAATTGCCCCCACAAAGATAGCGATTGAGGACAATATCAGAAAGTATGCAAGTTATCATCAGAGTTGTCAAAAAGATCATGCATATCACTGGACCCTGCCAGTTCCTTTTCTATAAGTTTGTCCAAGTGACGTTCTTATTATGAAATACAAGCCAAGAAAACAAAATGATCTTAAGTAGGTTGTTAGCCTTCCAGAGAGAGGGAGGAAAAATAGTCTAGGAGGTTCCTTCCTGCAGTTCTATCAAAGAAAGATAAATGTCTCTAACCAATACAAGGAGACTGCCTTTCTTGGCCTACCATTCTATGCCGTCTCTGTCCTTGGATCTATGGAAACCTGCACTTCTCATATGACAGATAACTCTATTCCATTGTGAAGCCATAGCTCCATCGAGGCCTAGATTTCTACAAGTCTTCCATTGCGGAATGGTGCTCTTCCATCCCTCGATAACTTGAGCCCAGAAGAAAATTCATTTACTATGGCGGATCGAAAGAAGTTGAGGGGAGATTGGAACTGTATCAATTCCCTTGATGGAATCAACACCAATCGGGATGTTGCAACTGGTTTGAAATGCCCAAGTGAAGTTTCCGCAGAAAAAAGGAAGAATCCTTTGAAAACTTCGCCAGATTCTAGAACCTTGTGAGGGCCATATGAAATTGTTCCTGTACAAATAGAGAATATCATTGTTGCCAAGGTATTTCATTGTGATAGCTTGACTCCATAAGCAGTTTCCAAAAAGCACCAGCCACAAAGATTTGCATAGTAGAGCCTATTATAGCTCCAAATCTCACTCTTATGGTTTGTGATGCTGTACTCATGGCCTAGGGCAACCCCTCCTTCCAGACCTGGTCCTAAAATTTAAAAAACAGTGTTTTATCCCTTATACGCGACATTGCCCTGAGTTAAACGCGTGTATACGCGGGTATGTGTATAGCCAACCCGCGTGTATGTATTAAAACACTTAAAAAAATATAAAACTCCTTATTTTCGGGCGGAGATCGCGGGTTTTACCTGCTGATCACCTGTTAGTGCCCGTGGCCCAACTGTTCCCAACCAACTCCTAACTAAAAAACTACTTTGGAGATGGTATAAAAAGACCTCAAAGGGAAGGCCTAAGAGAGGAGAGAAGAGAGAGAAAGGTTATTATGCTGAGATTTTTCCCTTGACCAGGTCTGAAGTCCCTTGTGCCTTCTGCACTTCCCCCATTTTGTACAGGAAACCTTTGTTTCCTTGTGTGTTGATGTTCATCCACCATTTATGACATCATGGAGAGAGTCATGGAAGGAGTTTTGTTAGAGGCTTGAGGCTGGAACGGATCCGGAAGGAAGCTTTGCTTGGAGCCTGCTGAAGGTGACTCAGGTGAAAATATTCCTTTTTATGTACTTTATTTGTCTATAATAAAAGAAACACATGTCTTGGTTCCCGAAATGAATCTTCTTTATGTTAATGATATTCATGTTTAGAATTCATATGTAAATGGTTGTTTGGATTTCATAACTAACTACCTTTTTTTATAACGTGAAGATGGTTTCTTTATAAGTTTTTGTCCATGTACTGCTGTATTCTTTGAATTGGTTGTTTTGCAGGACAAAAGAGAAGAAGGGAATTCCAAGAAGGGTTTGGACCCTAAAGGCCTTCTCAAACGTAGGACCAAAGGTACGTACCCTTATCATAGAATTTGCTTATAATAGCATAATGGTTGTATGAATGTATGTTTCTTTGAATAGATAACTTTCAGTCTGCTAGGGTTTCAACCCAAAAAGCCCTAGGGGAACATTTCCCTCTACCAGAATTGGCGACTCCACTGGGGACAACATTCTTGTTGTTCCTAGTTTGGGTGTTTTTCAAGCCAATAAGGGCTCAGCTGCCTTGTCTGCTTGCTGTTACTGTCTGGTCTGTTTTTGAACTTTAAGTTTTGCCAGTTTCTTTAGTTTGTCTTTTTTATTTTTCTTGAAGCTTTTCATATACACTGTTTTTCTTAGATACAGAAGCGTATATACGCTTGTTTCTTTGAGTGAACCCGCGTATACGCAGGTTTCCTCAAACACAGTCGTGTATACACGCAATCTGTACATAAGTACAGTCGCGTATATATTGCAATTTTCAAGGTTTATAAATCTTTTTAGTCTCTGAAGGTTTGTCTGGTGGTTTGAGTCAGTCTGAAATAGTTATTTTCCAGTATCAGTTATTTCTTTTACAGCGAGCATATCGTTCCGAATTCTCTCTGATTATAAGGAGTATTGGTCTTGTTTTTTGTTGATTGCAAGCGTCATCGTTTTTGCTAAAACACGCAAGATTTCTTGCTAGGAATCTTGGCTGCTCTGTTTCATCAGGGTAGGAAGATTGAATTCAATCTTTGTGTTAATCTTGCTTTTGGGTGACTTTTTGTTTGCTTGACAAAACCGCTTTGTGACCATCCACTTCTTTGTTTCATGAAAGTTGTTGATTGACACTTTCTTGGAATTTGTCTTTTTGATCTTTTGGTTTTCATTGCCAAAGCTTTCATTGCTGCTTTTGATTGTTAAGAGCGATTTCAAACACATTTATTTTTGTTGAGTTTTCATCCATTGCATGGTGTTGATTCGCAAAAGTGTTTAATTGCCTATTCTTCAATCACAAGTTTTAGTGTTGTTGAGAGCATTTTTTGAAGACTTTTTCGTTTGTTGCTTTGAAGAAAATCTTTTGAAAATCTTAGTTTTGCTTTCTTGAACTTGCTCTTCATTTGGTTTCCTTTTGGTAAGTGAAAGTGCTTTATGTTTGTCTTAGAACTTGTTTTTAGTGTTTAGACGAAATGAATGGTAACATTTCATATTCCATCTAGGCATTTTAAGTGGCAAGATAAAGATTGATAAGCAAGCAACTTTCATTTTTTGTTTTTAGAGTAGTTTTGAATCTTGCATCCACATATAGTTGTTGCATTAGGATAGATTTGCATCCCCTTTTTAGGCATATATAGCTTTGTTAGCTTTTGTGAGTGTGAAGTGTGTATTAATGAAAAGAACAGAAAAATTTGTTTTATTAGAAGTACCTCTGAACCCTATAGAAATTGCTCTTCATCGAAAAACGAAAAAGTGCATGTGCATGTAGTTAAGTTTTTATTAATTTCTTTTGCGTCAAAAAAAAAAACACCACTAGTTTCACTTCCGTTACCTTGTGACTTAAAGAACAACCTAATAAAATCAAGCGCTAACTAAAATTCCCTAGAACTTTTTGTTTTAGTCAGTTACACCAACAAGATTAGGATTTTAGGGCCTTGGATTAGGCGAGTGGAGAGTTAACTCTCCAAGGCCATATAAACGTCAAACGTAGGAGTCTGAATAACGAGAGAAAATCCAATAGCGTTAGGAAGACCAGGAAAGCTCCAGATCTGGGAGTTAAGCATGAGGGTCTGTGAAGATAGGGAAGAGAGATACCCCCTCTCCTACTTGTCCGAACTTACCTCACGACTGTTCCGCCTGGCTTCTGCGACGAGTTCGTATCCATAGTTGCTGCTCCTAGGGAACTACACAGGTGGCTGCGGAGGGGAATCCCATGGCACCTGAGGTTGACGTTGCATCACTCTCGACAGTACTACTGGAGGGCACCCTTGCGAAGCTTGGGGGCTTGCACCGGCGCAGGCTGTTGTTAGGAGGTCAGCGTAACTTCCTCTGATACCTTCGCTGATAGGACTGGGCCCTTATCATCCCAGACTATCTTCGGAAGGCCCCTTATTTCACTTTCTCATATTTTGGTGTCCGGTCCTAATCACCCGGAGCGGAAATACTTGGAAGTTGTTTGACTGGCTGTATCTTTAGGGACTTTATAGTGTGTGCTCTGTGCTCCTAGTTGGCCTAGGTTTCAATTTTTTGAGTCTTTAGTTAGATCATAACAAAAAATTCAAAGTGGCTGACCGATCTCCTAGATGGTCTCAAAGACTTCGTGGTCTTTCGCCACCAAGTTTAGAGCCTTCTCCTAGAAGGCGCAGAGGCAATACTACCGGTGGGTTCCGTCCCACGCCGGTTGACGCATCGGGGATTGATCCTCCTCTCAGGGGCATTAGTGGCCAAGCAAGGCCTAGCACTTCTGAACAAGAGAGCGACACTCCAGTCCTTTCTTGAGTTCTCTTTCAAGCGGAGAATAACATAGAGGTAGAAGAACTTTCAGAGTCGTTAGCGGCTCCAAATTCTCCACTACCATCTAGTCATCCAGACGTACTGCAATACGTTGGGACTCCGATGCATAGACCGTCAAGTCCAGGTTACGCTACGCGCTTACCATCGATGACCACTACTGGAAGCATGGCTTCTACAAGTGCTACGACTATGCAAACCCCAACATCGGTGCAAGGGGGGGGAACCATTTCCATATCCTCTGCTTCCTTGTTTGGATCTTTTGCTAGCACATCTTTAGTTGGGTCTACCTCCATTCCGTCCATGAGTGGAAATGCCCAAACCAATGCTTTTGGTACTGGATTCTTCCCATTTGGCACCCACTCACAGGGTATTCCATCGGTTCCGTTTAGTGCCGCTACGTCCATGATGGGCGGATCGGCTTCATTCCAGGGTTTTCCTTTCGGAAGTGGTCATATACCACATTCCAACCCAATGGTAGGATCCATGCCTTTTTCTTCTGTAGGACAAAGCAGCAATCCTTTCCAAGGTTGGAATAACCCTGGGGTTAGTAGCGCGGGAACCGGGAATCCGTTTATCGGCCAACAAGGGAATAGTCCGTACTCCACGGTTAGTTCGTTCCAAAGTATTCCTCCCCTAGCTTCGTCTTGGAATCCATATCAGGGGTTATCAACTCCTTACAATCCTTTAGGAGGAAACTTTGCTGGCTATGGAGGCTATACGGCCGGAGTTGGTCAAACTCCGAATTTTGCTGGACCACAAGGCTTGCCTTTTGGTTCTGTCGGTTCTAGTGGTTACTTCGGGCAGCCTGGTGCCTCCCAAATTCCAGGACAATCTTTTCAGAACTTTGGGAGTTCTGCCTAGTCTGGGTGGAATCCCCAAGGTCCTCCTAGGCTTCCATTTCTGGCAACGTTAAACTTGCCAGATCTCACTAAGTTAACAAATGACCCAATCAAGTACAATCCGGCCTGGCCTCCGGTCCCAACCAAACTCCCTTCGGACATTCCAAAATTCGAAGGGAAGAGTGGTGAGGACCCAGGTGACCATGTAACCACATTCCATTTGTGGTGCTCATCTAACTCCCTTATCGATGACTCGATTAGGTTGAGACTCTTTCGGCGCACCTTGACTGGTAATGCGGCCAAATGGTATATAGAGTTGCCAGGGGGCAGCTTTACATCGTTCGTTGACTTAGCCAATATTTTCTTAAATCATTTCCAGTTGCCTGTCCGCTATGATGCCGGAACTGAACTTCTGGCCACCTTTCGTCAGGATAAGGCAACCCACATTTCTGACCATATTTAGGAATGGAGACGGAGAAAGAGGCTCATTAAAGCCGAAATCCCTCCGGAGTACCATCTCGAGTGGTTTTTGAAGTCATTACAACCTGAGATCTCCAAGGATGTCTCCATGTCTGGAGTCTATCCTGAGGAGCAAGCCATTTTTAGGGCCCAGCAATTAGAATTGATCTACTCTCAGTTTAGGATCCTACAAAAATACTTGCCAGATGCTCCTAGATCTACGGTTGACGTAGCTAAGTCAAAGCCAGGTCTGCACATGGATGGTATCGTTGGGTCAGTAGACACAACTACAGTGAACTTGTTGAATCAATTGCAGCAGTTGTCCTTGCAAGCTGCTTCTAACAACCAAGTCACATCGTCTAATCCCCCCGCTTCCCAAACTTCTTCAATAAATGTCGTCCAATCTGATAACCCCAAAGGAAATCAAAATTCCAATGGGAAAAAGAAAGGATGAGGTAAGAAAAAGAACCAAGAAGGGAAGCCTGATGCAAATAAATCCGACAACAACGCTGGTAGTGGTAGAAATGAGTCGAGAAAGAAAGTCAAGTTTCCATGCAAATTGTGCAGTGGAGACCATCTAACTCATCTTTGCCCTAAGATTGAAGACGCTCAGCGCTTGTTAGGACAGCAAGGGACTTCTAGTTCTCAAGCTGTGTTAACCAACCCGTTTCCCCAAGGGCAACAACTTCTTGCTGGCGCGAATTCAAACCCTGTAACCTCCGTCGGGGACAACCAGGAAGGGGAAAAATCGTCAAATGTTTTCATGATGGGTTCTAACGTCCATGTGGCTACTCAGTCATGTGATTATGGTGAAGCCGAAACTTCCAAGGACAAGACTATTCCCGGAAGTACTGACCTTCATATTGAGCGACCCCCTGTCAAGACTAGACCACGGATACCGAAAGGTTCCGCTAAACGCGCGACGATTAATCCTAATGCTAGGGCCGCCCATAATTACTCCATTGTGGAGGATCTAGCTCAGAGTCCGTGCGCCATGTCCGCTTTAGAGGTTCTCCAATCGTGTCCGGCTCAGAGAAGTGCTTTACTCTCCGCGATTGGAGCAGTCGATCCAGCTAACTCTTTAGTGCTCACTTTTGACATGTTAAATGTCAAAAAGTGACTCCCTCATCATATGGCTTTCCAAATAAAGTCTACATACCGAAAAATCAATATTTTTCGCACCGTGATAGATGAAGGAGCTTCCACATGCGTCATGTCGATGTCATGCTGGAAGGCTATTAGGTCACCTTCGGCTGTTCCTTCACCCACCATCTTGACTGCATTTGATGGTCATTCTCATAAGCCGCATGGGATTATCCCAGCCTTTCCTATATGTGTTGGGGGAAAGGTCATCAATATTGAAGTAGAGGTCGTAGATGCTAACCTAGACTATAATCTCCTATTAGGAATGAACTAGGTGTATGAGATGGATGCCGTTGTTTCGACTCTGTTTCGTGTCATTTGCTTTCCTCATGAGGGGAAAATCATTAAGGTTGATCAATTGGACTATTGTCCAGTCGATCCTCAAGCAAGCTCTGACTCTACTTTCCCTTTGGTGGATAACCCTCGCCCGTCGACTGAGAATTTAGGAGTAGGGATGTATTCCTCATTGATGGGTACATTTGATCTTCCCTCTCCTTTCGCTAAAATCAATGATATTTCATCATCTAAGGAGTCTCCTCGAGAAGAGTTCTTTCGAACTCGTTATTTTTCAGACCCTTGGACCTTGCCTTCACCTACGACCACATTAGTTGAAGGACAAGTAAATGGAATGACATCCCCTATATCTACAGCTGAGCTTAAATATCAGTCTATCGTAGACTCTGCAGACAACCATTCTACTCCTTTTTCTGAAGAGGAGTTAGATGGTCATGTGGCCCTGGCTTGGAGCCTTGATTCTACCTCTGCCTTGGACTGCTTAGATTCAGTTTTACCTTCTGAAGAAGCAATCCTCGAAGTAATGATGGGTATAGATCGACCTTGGGAAGACTTACACCATCGTTCATACTTTCTTCCTCCATTGTAGGAAGTAGAATCTAGATTCTCCGAGCTCCTCACTAGTGATGTTTGTATGGTGTCAAACCCTTTGGCTCCAGCACACATTCGTGCCGAAGGTAATATGTCGGTCATTTCAAAAACGATACCTATAAACATCTCTAGGGACCCTAGCGTCATCGAGAATATCTTCATCGGAATTGAGTGTTCCCCTGAAGAAATTCAAATCTACACCGACCTTTTCAAGAAATATCGTGATGTATTTGCTTGGTCTTATGAAGAAATGCCTGGCATTGATCCTTCTATAGTTCAACATGAGATCAAGACGTATGAAAATGCGAAACCAGTTCGTCAAAGGCTTCGACCGGTTAACCCTAGGAAAGCAGCAGCTATCAAAGATGAGGTTGAGAAGCTGCTAAGGGCGGGTTTTATATACCCTGTTCCTCTTACTGATTGGGTTTCTAATCCAGTCCCTATGGACAAAAAGCAAGGAACAATCCTCGTATGCATCGATTTTAGGGACCTAAACAAGGCTTGTCCGAAAGATAATTACCCCGCGCCATTCATTGATCAGATTATCGACGAGTGTGCGGGTAACGAAATTTTTTCCTTCATGGATGGCTTTTCGGGTTATAATCAAATTTCTATCCGTCCTGAAGATCAACATAAGACAACTTTTATATGTCCCTGGGGTACCTTTGCATATAGAAAGATGCCTTTTGGTCTTAAAAATGCTGGAGCCACTTTTAAGCGGGCCATGTCATATGCTTTCCACGACACCAAACATGTCATCGAGGCATACTTGGATGATCTCGCTGCTTGTTCTCGAAAGAGAACTGATCATCCTAGTCATCTTCGATTGGTTTTTGAACGATGTCATTTTTATAAAATCCAGTTGAATCCCAATAAGTGCATTTTCGCGGTTATGTCCGGTCGGTTGTTAGGTTTCATCGTGTCCAATGAAGGGATTCGGGTTGATCCCTTCAAGGTTGAGGCAATAATTCAGTTGCCTCCCCCGTCCTCTATTCGACAACTTCAAAGTCTTCAAGGGAAGGCTGATTTCTTAAGGCGGTTTATAGCAAACTATTCCGAGATCACTAAAGGGTTTATGCGTTTGCTACGGAAAGGAGTTCCATTTGTGTGGGATGACTTTGCGTAGCAGTCGTTTGATGCTTTGAAAAAGGCATTAGTCTCTGCCCCACTTTTGAGTCCACCGGATTATGGTAGAGACTTCCTTTTATATCTCCCTCCAATAGAATCAACCATTGGTATGGTTCTCGTTCAGGAAGACGATGCTCTCGCTGAGCACATGATTTATTATTTGAGCCGAGGCTTAATAGGTCCTGAACTCCACTATTCGCCGATTGGGAAGTTGGCCTTGGCAGCTGTTCACGCTGTCCAGAGGCTCCGTCATTATATCCTGCTACGCAAAACTTTTGTCTTAGCAGCGGTCAACCCATTTCAATTTGTCCTCAGTATGCGAGTGATTGGGGGAAAATATAATAGATGGATAGTCATTTTGCAAGAATTCGATCTCGAGTTCTTGTCTGCCAAGTCTAAGAAATCCATGGTTTTCGCGGAGCTAATTTCTGAGCTTCCTTGTGGAGAGGATACAGTTTATGAGGAAAGTTTTCCCGACAAACATTTATTCCTCATCTCTTCACTCGACCCTTGGTATGGAGATATCATTGTCTATCTCCAGACTTCGAAGTTTCCCTCTACTTTCTCCAAGGATGAACGTCGAAAATTGCATCACCTGGCTAAAAACTATGTTATCATTGGTGACACATTATACCGTCGAGGGGTTGATTCCATCCTTTGGCATTGTTTAACCTTAGAGGAAGCAGAGTCTGTGCTCAATGACTGCCACAGTGGAGCTTGTGGTGGCCATCTATCAGGGCTTGCTACAGCCCAGTGCATCTTACGTGCCGGCTATTTTTGGCCTTCACTCTTTAAGGACTATGTGGAAGCGGTCAAACACTGTCACCCGTGTCAAATTTTTACTTGGAAGATGTGCGCGCATCCAACTCCCCTTTTTCCCGTTGTCACCATCGGTCCCTTTACTAAGTGGGGTATTGATTTTACAACTTGTAATCCGCCTTCAGCGGCAAATCACAAGTACATTATCATGGTTGTAGACTACTTTACGAAGTGGGCTGAGGCCATGCCTACTTATAAGAACAATAGTGACACGACAGCTTTGTTTCTTTTCAATTAGGTTATCTCAAGATTCGGTATCCCAAGAGAGATTGTCACTGACCATGGCAGTCATTTCCAGAATCAACTGATGTCCGAATTGGCTCTTAAATTAGGTTTCCGCCAGGAGCATTCGTCCCCTTATTATCCTCAGGCCAATGGACAGGTCGAGGCAGTAAATAAAACTCTTAAGATGATACTCCAATGGACAATCGATAAAAATCGGTCCAATTGGCACATTATGTTGTATTCGGCTCTTTGGGCATACCGAACCTCCGTCAAAACGGCTACTGGTTTTACTCCTTTTTAGTTGGTTTATGGGATGGAATCTATCTTTCCAGTTGAATGTGAAATTCCATCTCTTAAGTTGGCTGTTGAGCTTCTTCCTGAGACTTCGAGTCTCGAAGAGCGCCTAGTTCACTTGGAACATCTCGATGAGCAGCGTCGAGATGCCGCCACGATGAATGAGGCCCATAAGAAAAGGGTTAAAACCCAGTATGATAAGTCTGTCCGTCCTCGAGTCTTTTCTGAAGGCCACCTTGTCTTGGTCTGTGACCAAGATAAAGACGCCTTGGGGGCAGGAAAATTTAAGCCTATGTGGTACGGTCCTTTCATTATTAAACGAGTTTTAGAAAAAGGGTCGTATGAGTTAATCGACATTGAGGGAAACAAGCTGGCGGAGCCCCGAAACGGGCTATACCTAAAGAAGTACTTTGCTTAGTTTTGGTTAGGCAATGGCTTCTTTGTATTTTATGTATATTTGTACATATTTCGTCGAGAGTTTTTCTGATATCAGCACTTTTTGGTCTGCTGTGGCAGGTGTTGATGGATGATTTGGTCTATTTTGGGTTCGCCGATGGTGCTAGTCGGCACACTCGGAATCTTGCTTCCACAGCTTGGGTACTCTATTATCCAACTGGTCAATTGATGGCATCAAGAGGTGTGTGCATCGGTCCTGCTTCAAACAATATGGCCGAGTATACTGCTGTTATTAATTTATTATCTGAGGCAATCTCTCATGGGATCGACTTGTTGGTAGTATATCTTGATTCTTAATTGATAGTGTCTCAATTAAATAACATTTATCGGGTACGGGATCCATCTTTATATCGCCAGTATTTAAGGGTGAGGTTGTTGCAAAGATCATTTATTTATATTAATTATTTGCACATTCCAAGGTCTCATAATTGGTTAGCTGATTCTATCGCTAATCAGGCATTAGACTAGCACATCAATCATTCATCATAATAAAATCAAGCATCAAAAAGTCAAACTGTATATATATATATATATATATATATATATATATATATATAAACGTCTCGAGTGTACATATGTGTGTCCAAAAAATATAAAAAATTGGGACTCAAATGCTCATAATCATGTCCGGCATATCTAATGCCTCGGCTCAGGATGAGCGTCTAAGTATGTCACTATAGCATTGGCCACACGCCGAAAAATGCGAACCCAGTCACGTGGCATGCTAACCACATGACGCTGCATATCCTCAAGAAGGTCCTCTATGACGGCCATCGGTACTCGGCAGCTCAATCTTGCCAAGTGTCGCTGGACGTTGTTTAGAGTCCATTCTGTATCAGTAGCCACCTCTTCGGCTCCTCAGCCGCGCCGTCCATGCCGCGAGAATCCATCTGGTCGTACAGGCCCGATGTCTGGAACATGATCATCATATCAGTCATTTGAATCTCATCAAAAATATTTTTCAAAATTCATCATTATATTTGAAAAATCCAAAAAAAAAAAATTCATAAAATCAAAAAATCTTACCGATCTCGCCCCATGCTGCATTCGGTGGTAACACTAGATCAGGATCTCCTCGAAAATCTAGCCCAGCATAGGGGTAGTCATCCACGATGATGATCTGTTGATCCCACCAGGTGAAGAAATCATCGTCAAAGGCAGTCCTTGGGACCTCCCCACCCCCCAGATGTTTCATCAGATCGGCCCACCAGCCCATGCGTGGATCGCGTGGGGTACTGATGGAAACTGCTACCCTGGGGCGGAGTGCGGGAACTTTCTCGAAAAAGAAAGTACACAAGATGCTACCATATCCAAAGTTTTTAGTATAACCCCTCCTGATAGAAGTGAGCTGGCTCTTCATGATGGCCAGAAGAGGAGTACACCAGTCGAACACAGTAGTGAGACAGTCAACTGCCACGCTCATGTTTTGCCGTGACGCCTGATGCAGAGAGGATGATCCGTTCACTCGAGCCATGGTAAACAGGATTATCCTAAGTGATAAACTCGCCACATGTGTGATGGAAATATGGCTCCCAACCTTCTTGGGATGTCCCGGGCAGTATATCTGTACATAGTCCTCTATAGAGAGGCCACTCCGTGTCCTGCCCCGGGACTGTACTACCTCTCCCCTTCGGGAAAGGCCCGTGATAAAATAGATATCCTCCACTTCTACCCTGAGCGGCATCTGATCGATCATAAAATCTTCCTCATCGACATCCCAATAATCAATGAGCATCTCAAGCAGATGTGTGTTCACTTTCATATTTGGCAATTTGAAAAATTTAAGCAAACCGCATCCCCGTAGGGCATCTAATGCTTCTGGACTGTTCATAACTTCATTGTCTACCGCCGCGTGCTCTCTTTCACGCCACGTGACAGGCATCCTGAGAAAAAATCAATTTAAGACCGTTAGTTTTTGTTTAAAAATGGTTCGCGGCGTATACGCGGGTCCCTGTACACACAGTCGCATATAGGGCCCGCGTGTACGCGGGTTCAATATTATCAACCCGCGTATACGCCGCGAGGAAATTTTGGATAAAAGTTCAATGGTGAAACATCAACCAAAAATCTTAAAACCTGTCACAATCAATTGCAAGCTAAGTATAAGAGTTACCTAGAGGTTTTCGACGAATTTGAACGGTTGAATCTGGCTGTGGGAAGTTTGCTCCTTTTGCTCCAAATCCTTTGCTCTCAAACTCAAATGGTAAAAATGGTGAGTCCAAAATGCTTTTTATAAGTTTTGAAAATGCAAAATTTTTTCAAAATTTTATTTTGTTTGGCCTCATGTGACTTTTAACTTGGGAGCTTGGAATGTCGAGATTGGTCTGTTTTTCAGGACATTTTGGACGATTTTCAGTTTCGAGGCGGTTCCATGACTGCTGACCCGTCATGGCAGGTATCGTGTTCTCACTGGCATATAGGTTAGGGACACTATTTTTCCATTGCATTATGCATACTAGCCTCCATTTGACCGATACATCTGCCATAGGGTCGATCCCATCGTGTTATGGTTCGTAAGCCATCTTCACTCGCCGATTCTTTAAATCATGACACGATGGTAGAGCCATCCTTTACATGGGCATCCTAGTTAGCACCTCACTGACATTTGTTGCCCATGTTGCTCCGATTTGAGTAGGCTTGGGAGTCCTCTGTAGTCCCGCCATGACTTATGCGTTGAAGACTCATTCCTCTTAGCTTCTCCGCTTTGTTCTGGCCTTATACCCTAGAGGCTCCTTTGTGTTGAGTTGTACTACTGCATTGCATGTTGACCACTTGCACCTTTCGGCCTAGAGCCGGCTTCACTTGGACTCGTGTTTAAGCCAACTTTTGACCATGACGTCTGCAAAATCAACCTTGCATACCTTTGACTTCAGTAGCTTGACACACCTTGACCCATGGAAGGAACATACCTCTGAGTGTCACTGACCAGTTTTCACCTCCCTGCATTGAGCATAGGAACGTTCCTTTCCCAGGAACTAGGTCATCTGTTTCACCGACACTCGTTCTTTCCACTGTACCATAGCATTCTTTTATTCTTTTTCCAGCTTAATAGAAAAAGACAAAAAAAATAAATATTCCAAAAAGAGCGAGAACGGGACATTATTTCCATTTATTGTTGGCAGCTAGAGTCAGTTGTGTCGCCCTTAAACAAAGCACTCAAAACAAAGTCTCCTCCGTATGGGTGGGATTTAGTTTGACTTAGGTACGCCATAACCTTGTTATTGAGTCAGTTCTCCCCCGATTGGTTATCTCTTCCAATCATATGGAGGGTTCGTTCGTGCCTCCTGCATAGCAAACTTATGTAGAGTCATCATATGCTGCCACATAGTCACATTGAGTCATGCTTTTGTTCAAGGGAAGTTAGCCTGAGTTGGCCTCTCTGCGGTGTCTCTTGACTCATTTTTCAGTCGGCCATCCCTGGTTGTCAGTATCATGTCTATCATCACATTAGTTATATTGGTCCTTTACTCGTGCCGGTTTGAGAAGGTCCCCATTGACTTCTTGTGGGTGGGTCTTGTCCTTATCGACGACGACACATTGCTCTGAGGACAGGCCTAGAGCTGCACCCTAGCCCTATTTTCATTATTGATAGGTTACCTTATGCTCAGCATCGATCAATATCATGGGTCTTTGACTGAGTGGTTTCCCTTGTGTTTGACATCAGCTTACATTATCACACATTGGGATTCGTGCAGTACCTTGGTTTCCATTTGACCCTATTGGTGGATACCTCGCCTCTGTGTCAGCTTTCATTATTGGTTGGTTCAAAGGGTTTCTGTCGTGCGCTAGCCACATCTTGTGTACGCCGGAAACATACTTCGGTTGGGTTACTACATCTTTTTCGTCTGAGTCCTTCCACATTATTGGCCTACGGGTTACACTCGCGCTAGATTGATGAAGGATGCCTTAATGCCTTCCTTCTAGCGGATCTTTCCCTATCGACTCCGACTCATTGCTCTAGGGCAAAGATCTAGAGTCCATTTGGCAGTACCTTGGGGTTTGCAGTCATTAGTGGTAGATCCTTCGCTATCGACAGTGGGAAACCATCATTGTCTCCTGATTGATAGATTCTTACAGGTGTTCGACTCCATCTCATCTATTCACACTTGTTAGATTGTACTGGGTACCTTGACGCTCATTATCATTATCGGTGAGTAGTCTCGCGTTTGTTAACGGTATACATCAATGACCGGTAATCAAATGATTTCTCACATGGTCGACTTCAGATCATTTATTCCCATGGTGTAGAAATGTACCACGGTGGTCGGTGAAGACCTCAGGTTGTATCAGCATTCATTGGTTCACTTGACAGTTGCTCCTGTTGCAGCTAGTTGATACCACTCCACTTTATATGTTGCAGTCAGTCATGGCGACATTCTATATGCTGGCACCTGAGTTTGCAGTGTAGTACCATCCTATTCCATCATGTTCAGTCGGTACCTTTTGGGGATCAGTCTTTGATATTAGTGATCCGTTGCATCTTTCAGCATCATTAACAGGCTTATATGTGATATTCAGACATGTACTTGTTCATTATGATCCGATGATCCATTATGTATCTTTCAGTTATTTATACTTGTATACATAGTGGATCCGCTTGTACTTGATATGCGGACATGCTTTACTTTTTCTGAGCATGGGTATGCCCGCCTCAGACAGTGTTTCTTTCTGATCTCCTTTGGTGGCTTGGCAGGCTGAATTCTGGTGAAGTCCTCCTCGGTTTTTGACAGACTTCCTTTCCATGTACTCGCATAATATATTTCGGCCATCATGTACCCCTTCTGACCTCATATATTAGGGGGCATCTGTTATAGCTCCAAATCTCACTCTTATGGTTTGTGATGCTGTACTCATGGCCTAGGGCAACCCCTCCTTCCAGACCTGGTCCTAAAATTTAAAAAACAGTGTTTTATCCCTTATACGCGACATTGCCCTGAGTTAAACGCATGTATACGCGGGTATGTGTATAGCCAACCCGCGTGTATGTATTAAAACACTTAAAAAAATATAAAACTCCTTATTTTCGGGCAGAGATCGCGGGTTTTACCTGCTGATCACCTGTTAGTGCCCGTGGCCCAACTGTTCCCAACCAACTCCTAACTAAAAAACTACTTTGGAGATGGTATAAAAAGACTTCAAAGGGAAGGCCTAAGAGAGGAGAGAAGAGAGAGAAAGGTTATTATGCTGAGATTTTTCCCTTGACCAGGTCTGAAGTCCCTTGTGCCTTCTGCACTTCCCCCATTTTGTACAGGAAACCTTTGTTTCCTTGTGTGTTGATGTTCATCCACCATTTATGACATCATGGAGAGAGTCATGGAAGGAGTTTTGTTAGAGGCTTGAGGCTGGAACGGATCCGGAAGGAAGCTTTGCTTGGAGCCTGCTGAAGGTGACTCAGGTGAAAATATTCCTTTTTATGTACTTTATTTGTCTATAATAAAAGAAACACATGTCTTGGTTCCCGAAATGAATCTTCTTTATGTTAATGATATTCATGTTTAGAATTCATATGTAAATGGTTGTTTGGATTTCATAACTAACTACCTTTTTTTATAACGTGAAGATGGTTTCTTTATAAGTTTTTGTCCATGTACTACTGTATTCTTTGAATTGGTTGTTTTGCAGGACAAAAGAGAAGAAGGGAACTCCAAGAAGGGTTTGGACCCTAAAGGCCTTCTCAAACATAGGACCAAAGGTACGTACCCTTATCATAGAATTTTCTTATAATAGCATAATGGCTGTATGAATGTATGTTTCTTTGAATAGATAACTTTCAGTCTGCTAGGGATTCAACCCAAAAAGCCCTAGGGGAACATTTCCCTCTACCAGAGCCTTGCCAAAAAGGCGCAGATTCATGATGCCCCAACCGCAGTTCTTTTTAGGAAGGGTGATATTTTCCAGTTTGGTAAGGTGGAATTTTATTTTGTCCTTGTTTCCACCCCAGATGAAGGTAGCCATTAAGCTATTTAGCTTATTAACAATGGCCGATGGGATGAAAAATAGATGTGCCCAATAAACACAGATTTGCACAAGGACTGACTGAGCTAAGATCATTCTACTAGCAAGCGACAAGCATTTAAATTCCCAACCTGAAATTATTTTGTAGAATCTGTCAGTTACCCATGACCAGTCCTAATTGTTGCATCCCGCAGGCTTGAGGTGAAATCCCAAATATTTAAGCCCCTCATTAATGGAGATAGCATGTATGTTATAAAGCCGAGAGATGTATTCCATCTCTACTTCAATCACCTTACCAAAGTGGAAAGTGGATTTGCCCTCGTTAATGGAAAGGCCAGTCGCCTTTTGAAATGAAAGAATTCTCTCATGTAAAATCTGCCATGTTTTCCTGCAAAGCCTAGCAAACAGAAGGACATCATCCACAAAGAGGTTGTGTGTGAAGATTACCTCTGGAGATGGTGAGGGGACCAACTTTACCTACAGCAACGGCTCTTTTAATATGGAGACTAGGGAGTCCATGGCTAGTATGAATAAAATTTGAGATAAGGAGCACCCCTGGCGGAGCCCCTTTCTCGCCCGGAAGAAGATTGTCGGGAATCCATTGATGAGAATTGCGAAATTGATGTCTTGCACACATGCCATGATCCAATTTGTGCACAGGCCATTCAGGCCGATTTTGATAAGTAAACATCTAAGGAAGCTCCAGTCAAGGCAATCAAAGGCCTTTTTTAAATCAATTTTTAGGATAGCAGCCCCAATATTCCTAGTATGCATGGAGTGTAAGGCTTCTTGAGTTATGGCTACAGCATCTAGAATGTTTCTGCCGATTAGAAATCCATGCTGTTCCCTTGAGATGTGAGCTGATAAGTTGCCTCTGATTCTCTCTGCAATAAGTTTAGAAATGATTTTGTAGATGGCGTTGCATAATGAAATCGGCCTGTAATCAGCAAAGGAAGAGGATTCCTTTTTTTTCGGAATTAGAGCTATGTAGGTGGATGAGATATGAGGATTTATTCTACCTTGCATTCTGGTTTCTTCCACCATCCCCAAGATGTCATTTTTCATGATATCAAAGAAGTGTATAAAGATGTCAATGGTCCAGCCGTCTGGGCTGGGACATTTGTCCTTTTTGAAAGACCACATAACAAATAGTAATTCCTCCTCCGAAACAACAGCAAATATTCTTTCATTGTCTTCATCCTTGAACATGCAAGGAAATGGATCTATACCCCATAGGATGTCTTTAAACTCCCTGCTAGTCTCACGTTTATAAGCATTCTTAAAATGTTTGACAACTTCTTTTGATATGTCATCTTGGGAGTGAAGCAGGTCTCCATTCTCATTTTTGATATGCCAAATAGAATTTGTGGCTCTTCTTTTGTTCGCGAAACGGTGAAAGAACTTTGTGTTCTTATCACCTTCCCTCAGCCAAGTAGCGCGGCTTTTGAGCCGCCAAGAGATCTCTTCAAACTTTAGGATATGCTGCTTTTTTATCCCAAGTTCCCATATCCGTTTCCTAGTGCTCCATGGAATGGAATGGGAAGTCATGGTTTCTGCAATATCGGCAAGCTCCTTTTCTATATTCTTTAGCTCAGCACTATTTGTTTGTTTTTTCTGTATTTGCCATTTCTTCACCATAGTTTTGAGAGAGCCCAATTTGTCTATCAAGTACTCCGAAGGGAAGGTTCCAGCTGACAAACAGTCTGCCATCCAAAATTCCCGAATCATGTTCTTGAATGCTTCATCTCCCAACCAGTATCTGTTGAATTTGAATGGGTATCCTTTCCGAGCTTTTGAGCTCATCCATTGAAGGGAGATCGGCCTATGGTCCGAAATAAAAACAGGAAGAGTGTGAGATTTTGTGATACCAAATTTTTCCATGAGTTGTTCATGCATGATAAATCTATCCAACCTTTTTGCAATATAGGCGTCACCCGAGCGACCATTGTCCCAAGTGGGGGACAAAGTTTTCGGACAGATATCTACATAGTTGAATTGTAGCATGGCTTCTTTAATTTTTTCCCCAATAGCATCAACTTTCTTCCCCTTTCCCCAAACTTCGTCCGGACCCAATGTGCAGTTGAGATCTCCCGCAATGAGGAGCGCTTCATTCTCCATTATACCAGATGCAATGAAATATTCCCAATAGGAAGCACGATCTTTACACGGAGCATAGACATTCAATATATTAATCCTGTTGGCACATCCTCTTAATTTAGCAGAGATCAGGATTCCTCCAAGGCATCTGTAAGTGCTAGCAGAGATCCATCTTGGGTCCCAAATCACCGCTAGACCACCAGAAAGTCCCGACGCCTCTGTGGCCGCTATATACCAGGAGGGAAACATTTTTCTGAAATAAGAGATAGTGTCTTGACAGTTGTGCATTGTTTCCTGGATTAATATCAACCTATAAGAAGATGAGAAGAATAAATTTTTCAGAGCAAAATATTTGGGGCTTGCTCCCAGCCCTCGAATGTTGATGGAGAGTATATTCATCATTTGACACCATTCACGGGTGATTCTGCTCTAAGAGGCCCGGGACCAGAGAAAGTGGCGATGGGAATGTCGATAAGGGAGGAGTCTTGAAGGTCCAGATTCTGCGATCCTTTGCGGCCCCTAAAGTGTCTACTTCCCCTATTATTTTTTCGGTGGACAGTGATATTATTAGCAGAGTTAGGACTGATGCAAGGGGAAGAAGATCTCTGGGGCTTATGAACAGTGAGGGGAAGTAAGTGAAGGGTATTCATCTGGAGCAGGACGTCGAGGTCGCTCCCAATGGAGTTGGTTGGGGATGGGAGAGGTGAGAAAGGGGGGGAAACATAGCTCATGGGGTCTTTGCCTTTGGAAGCCGAGCGGGAGGGAATGGGGGGGGAATAGTCAAGTTCAATGGGGGAATGTTCGGGTCTTGTCGGAGACGGGGAGGATGAGGGGATTACGAGGAAGTTGTCATTCTTTATGGGAGGGGAGCATTCCTTGGGCATAGGGGGGAGAGAGGCTATCGGGGAATCGAGCGGGGGTTCAGGAGGAGGAAGTAGGGGAGTAAGGCCACCAACCACATTAAAATTTCCAATGCAATTCGACCTCCCAATAGGAGAATAGTCAGTTTTGCGTAGCTCTGGCGATAGAGAATGGCGGTGGAGCCGGTCCCTCCTTTGAAAAGGAGACTTAGGGGAAAACTGGAAGTCAGACAATACAGCAGAGGGAGAAGCATTATGGCAGGGTCGGAATTTATCGATTACTAAGCAGGGAGATTCAGCGGAGACATTTTCCATATTATTAGTCTTATTGACTTTTTTCCAAGCCATGCCATGTGGTAGACGAGGGCATTTTTCCTTTAAATGTCCTGTTTTGTGGCACTGTGCGCACCTGAAAGGTACGCCCCAGTAGTCCAGCCTTTGATAGACAGTTAATTTGCCCCAACTGAGGTCTATACGGTCCGGAAAACCGCCCTTGTAGTCTCTTTCGATCAACATCCAGGCGACCCTCTTATCTTTAGCTCCGATGCAACCAAGATCGGCATAGACAAAACTTCCAATTGCGTTGCCAATGGCAGAAAGGGACTCCTTCGTCCATAGCTCGATGGGCAACGCGGGAAGTTTAACCCAAATGAAATTATTCAGAGGGGTGTTGCGAAGGGGGTCAAAGCCAATGTACCACCTGTGCAGCGCCAAGTAACTTCGGCCATGAACCCAGGGGCGATTCCAAATGAAGTGGAGGTCTTTGGGTTTCAAAAAGTGGAAGCTGTACCAGTCGCGCATTAAGCGGACAATGGTGGGCATGTAGCCTAAGAGGGGACCCCAACGAGCACCCAGCCATTTCCGGATCTGTCCATCATCCATTTCAGGGAAGAACCACTTTCCAACCAGGGCCCGAGACTGTAAGCTATCTATACGGTCCGATAGCTTGGCACCATCCAAACAAATGGCGGAGGGGGGGGGGAGAAATCTTTGCAGGCCGGGGCTTGTGTTTGCGGCGAGGAGCAGAGGGAAGAGTCGAATGCAAATCGGGAGTAGGGAGGGAAGCCTGGAGGTGCTCCGTCAGACGGGAATGCCATTCAGGTGCCGTAGAAGTGCCGAGATATTTGGCTTCAGCTTCCAAAGCTGCCTTGACCAATTCTGACGTGTCAGAGTCCTCGTGGAGGATATCCATGTGGCAGAGACAAGTGTTCCAGATTGCCAATCGACTCCCTTGTTGGCATGCGCACCAAGTGGCTGGGACAGGTCAGCCAGAAACGGTCTGCCATGGGCCATTGAAAACATAGTAGCATTTACATTCATTAAAGAAACAAGAAAGCGAGAATATCTACAATATCCAATTGTTGGGCCGACATATTTGGAAGACCACAAATCTCTATACTTTTGCAAAGGGGAGATAAAGAAATCACAAGTTTATCAACTGTAAAACCAACCAAGGGTTCTCATGTTGTAAGGAAAGGTCGACCGACCAAACCACAAGGAAATTTTGTTTAGCAATTCTATCTAAATTTTTACAGTTAGAAAATGCTAGTAGCCACGGCAAGCTAAATTGACAAACAGAAGGGAGCGACCCTTATTAGGTAATCTCCATACTGATAGTATACAAGAACTATGGGTACCCTTGAAACCCTAGGTCTGGGCCGACAGTTGAAAATGTTATGGAGAAAGATAAAAGTTTATAAAAAACAAGATTTTAGAATTAGAATGGCACGAGAAAAATGACATCAGCGTTGGAGCGTTAGGGTATGGAGGGAGACTTCACATCTAACCAGGCGAGGGTTTTGTTTGCAAATAAGAAACGAGACATCAGAAAAAAAGAAAAAGAAAAATTGTTATGAGAAATGGCCAGTAGAGGCTTCGGTGGACCAATCCGTATGACGAAAAAATAAAACATAAATTAATTAGAGAAGTAAAAACCACCTGTGTGGAGTCAGAATAAGGGTACCTAAGAAAATAAGCTCGTGCTTCTCTGTCAAAGTCGCGTTGAGGAAACCCTACCACATATAATAAACATGCGACCCCAGAGTGGACGTCTCGGCTCGTGTTGAGGCATAAGTTCTTGCTATGTGTGGCTTGCAGGTTGCTGCACCTAGCCTAGGTTTATAGTGGCAGCCAGTTGGATTTGATCCTGGGCCTGCCCAGGATAACTCTCACCAGTTACCGATTGTCCTAGTGTTATAAAAAAAAAAGAAAAGAAGATGGTCTGGGAAAGGCAATATAAAATAATCACCATATTTAAGAGAGGGTGATACTATCAATTACATAACAAATCCCTGGAGATTGGAAAATGACCGAGAGAGGAAGGAATGGGAACGAACTCCATCCGGAAGTGTTGCTCCATTCAAACCCTGGTAAATCTAATAAAAGACTCTGCAAACAAAGGGAAGGGGAGTCAAGATAAGAATTAAGCCGCGAATTCTAAGAGTAACCATTTGTCTGGTTAGCAAAACAAGGATGTAGCTTTCGGAAAAAGAGCAGCCGATGAAACCCCTCCATTCAAACATTAAATGAGAATTCTCAAGGGCACACCAAATAATTGTATCAAAGTTAGACGAGTTGTGGTAAAATCCAAATCCTAGAGAAAGTTAGGTGCAGAGCCTCTCTCCATCAGAGGCCAGAGCAAATAAACAGCACAACGGTAGACCCCAAAGGTGGATACCCCAAGAAACGACCCAATGAACCATAACCGTTGGATCCAAACCGAGACAAGTGTACCATGGAGATCATCCCGTCAAAACCAAAGTTAATGTTAGGGTTTTCATATCCTCGAAGAAATCAATGTGGTGAACAGCTGGAAGTCGAGATTGTTCAACCCCTAGCCACATGGAACATTGGCGGTGTGTGAACCACCCACAGCCATGGTGTGCCTAAAAAAATAATAAAATATAATCATGATATCTCTATGATAATCCCATATGCATCATAGAGTCAAAATAATGAAAAGATATATGTAAACATTGACAGAACAAAACACGAGTATGAAGAGCACAAGCGAGATAGCTAGGAATTATGATGTATGAGGATCTATGTTTTGGTTATTGATACACACATATTTATCTTGTTGAATTATATAAACATCATAAAATTCATAATTAGTTGAATAAAAAAATGTCATAGGAACATGGTATAAAAAATAAAAAAATGTCATAGGAATTAGGAATTAGTTGAAAGTATAAAAGATAAAAAAATGTCATAGGAACATGGTCTGTATTTGCTTTGCTTTAGATGATGAAAATTGATGTCTATCATCATTTGTGAATTATTTAATTTTAATTTATATAGTTATTTAACTTATATGATGATGATAAAAAAATGTCATAGGAATATGGTCTGTATTTTTTTTAGATGATGACAAATGATGTTTATCATCATTTGTGAATTATTTAATTTATATAGTTATTTAATTTATATGGTTAATGGTCTGTATTTTTTTGGATGATGTCTATTATCATTTGTGGATTATTTAATTTATATATTTTTGTTAGTTAAATTAACTTTAAAAAATAAAGAAAATGTCACATAAATATGTATCATATACAATAGAAGTGAATCTTTGTGATTAAAAATCTAGTTATCTGTTTTACTAAATGTATTTAACACACATGTTAATTTTTGTTTAATAAATAACAATGATAATGATTTAAAATAAAATTGTAATTTAATATTTTCTATGACTTTTTAAAATCTTGATAATATATAATATATTAAAAAGTAAATTTTTTGGTGTTATGCAAATTATAATTATACAATAGTGATATAAATATACTTTAAATATACGTTAACTAATTACATATTTCTATAGCATTCATGGTAGTTAATATTTGAAAGGGATCAAATCTCTTTTCCCTCTAAAATAGGTTAGCGTATCAAGAGATTATAGATTTTCCTCTCAAGAGATTTGATCCCCTGCACACTTGGTAAATCCATAGTTAAGATGGATCTAAGTTGGTTTAATTGCTAGCTTTAAATATGCTATATTCCACTTGAATACAATGAATCAATACCTTTACTAGATATTGTTGCTAGTGTTGTCACTAATGGTTGTCACTAATGTTCGCTCTGAAACAACAAACAATCCTTCCATAAACCACCCCTTCTTCATATAGTCTTCACTTCTCTTATTGAGACTCTTATTCCAAATTTCTGGCTTGCCCTAGATAAGAAGGAAAAGTAATTTTATACTAGTAAAGCAACTTAGAGAATTTTTTAACATTTTACCACCTATAGAGTTATTTATTTTTATTTTTATGTAATTTAACTTAGTCAAAATGTTAAAGAATATATTACCAGCATAGATCCATCTTAAATACGGATCTAATATATGTCTAAAAGGATCTTGAGGGCCATAAATTTTTTTATGAGCTGACATTATTTAAATGTTTTGTATAATTATTATTTTTTTTAGATTTTTCATAATTTTTATTTTGAGCGATATAACAAAATTTCAATTCAATTTTGATGACAGAGAAACAATGTAACACATCATACTAAACTGTAAAATGAAATTCTCCGCTCAATAAACCTCTAAACTCAATAAAATCTCTATAAAAAAATATCAATTATAAATTATAATAATAAAAATTTAAAAAATTATTATTATATTCCAGCGTTTCTCGTATATTATTGTCAACTAAAATTTTGTGCTGAGTGTGCAAAGTCTGACGTTATCCCTTGACCATCGGGATACTATGACTGACAATTGAAGGGAAACCCGTGATCATCGGGATACCTCGAGTAATAATTGTATGACTGACAATGGAAGGGAAACC
Source organism: Pinus tabuliformis (assembly GCA_031772625.1). Classification (NCBI taxonomy): domain Eukaryota; kingdom Viridiplantae; phylum Streptophyta; class Pinopsida; order Pinales; family Pinaceae; genus Pinus; species Pinus tabuliformis. The sequence goes on from CM062819.1 coordinate 693,793,074, forward strand.
CATGATCATCGGGATACCTCGAATAATAATTGAAGTTAAAAGCTTAAGGGACGGGGTAATTTGCAAGCAGATATATTATTTTTTTATGATTTTGACAATTGATTTATTTTGACTAAAGTTGAAAATGAAATATAAAATGTAGGTCAAAATACCCAATAAATGAGCGCAGTTGAGTGCAGGTCAAGAACTCCAACATTTTACTGTACAGAAGAGCGATCAAGATTCTTGTTCTAATATCATGACAGCGTCGCGTGTTCAAAACCTTGGGCGTCTGCAACTGCAGGAGATTGTGTGACTTTAAGCGAAGGTCCGGCGTTCGAAACCGTGGGAAATGTAGATTGACTATTCGCCCGGCCGCTGCTGCGATTAAATCAAAGAGATTCTGTTCACGGGGGCAATTGAGGCGTATCTGAACAGCACACAGCAAGACATGTTAACGTGTTAGTAAGTAATATATCCGTTGGAGTTTGCTTGGGTAGTTTTTTTTGGAATATCTAAATTAATGTAGGATTGTTTGAAATCAAAAGATTGAGTTACTAAATTTTTTAACAATTTTAATAACTAAAAGGATTTTCAGAGCTATATATATATATACTCAAAAACCAAACGACAAATATCAAAATTTAACCAAAAATATATAGTGGTTTAACAAGCCCATAACAATGGATGGATGTTACCATTTCTGCCGTGATGTTCGTGGGTCTTGATGTTACTATTTGTGACGTGATGTGTATTGGTCCTGAGGGCGGCCGGAAATAAGGCGTGAATAATGAACATGTGAGTATTCTACAAAAGCATTTCATGAAAAAAAATGATGTGAAGCAGTTATGACCCAGCACTTCATGAATTAAAAGGCCATATGTGAATAATAGATTACATCTAAGAAGATAAAATGTATTCAATATTTTCGTTGAAGAAGACATAAAGCCACCTGATCAGACATGAAGCTACCGAATGGCCATAACAATCTTATTTCAACACCTTTTCTTTTGTTTTAAACGCTCTGTTGGAAGGAAATCTTGCGGATTGCAGCTCACAAATTCGGTAATATGAACAAATCAACGAGCAATTCCAGAGTATAACATCGTAATTTATTTGTTTAATTTTTTTTTAATAATTTGTGGAATTGTTGATTTAGAAAATTACAAAAAATATTGTGAAATTTTATTTCTCTATTTGATTTAGAGACTATTTCAAGTAATAATAAAATAAATGTGAAATAAACATTCCATTAAAAAAATGGATAAATGTTGTTGGTGTGGTTCACCTAAATAAATAGAAAAGAAATCTAATGGCTTAATTTATTTTAGATATTTTATATTAGTAAAACAAATTTGTATTTAAATGTTAAAGAAGATAATGTCAATTGAATTTAGTTTGGGTGGTTGTGCTAAATACTTGTTAACTTTCTTACAGGGTTCAAGTCTTCTAAGTTGATATGTTGACGCTCTAGAATATAGTAATTTTGTTGCACTAAGTCTCGAAGATTAGTTGAATTTGTTGAATCTAGTTGTTAAAGCACCTTTGCCCTTGAGAGGTCAAAGATTCAATTCTCTGAACACTCTTCCGGTTAGGGTCCACAAATATGCCTCGTATAGATATTTGTAGGAGGATGAATTGTATTTACTATAATACATAATTTTATGTATGGAATTAAGATTTAGTTACAACTACCAGGGATATTGGCTTGGATTTGTTGTAAATACTGTTTAGTTTAAAATTGTTCTTTCCTCTTAGAGTAAGATTTAAAACTCGTTTCATTTAGCTAAGAGTTCTCTTTGGCTTAAGGAAACACGTTAAGGGCTCAATGCTAAGAGGCATTTAGTAGGAGTGGAAGCCTTCCCACTCACCAACCAGGATGTTTTCCCACTTATAAACCACGAACAAATCATTTCAAGTAGACTACTTTTCCTTAAAAAAAATATTATAAATCATAGAAAAAATGAATTATCTAAATTAATATTTTACTTAGTTTCCTAATGAAAAAATCATACAAACAAATATTCACAAAGTAGTAGAAAAGGTTAGGGTAACCATAATCAAAAAGTGATTTTATTCTCTCAAAAGATAGCTCCACAAAGACTAAGACCATGTACATTCAACAGAGTTCAAGAAATGTACTGAAGCTATACATATTTATAGTGTAATATATATGGTAATTCTTTCTCCTTATATGAGTTTAGAATGTTTTTTGTTGGTGGATTGCTTCACAAATTACACAAAATACTTACGATTCAAAAAACAATTGAACACTAGTGAGGGTGAACAATATCTTAGACTTCATTCCCTTCTTTTGAATGTGAAGAGCTTGGATATTTAATCACCATTGACCCATGCCTTTGATAAACTATTTCATCCTCCACAATCCCTTTGTGTAGAAATTTCCCAATATGGAGCTTATTCATGGAAAGAGAAAGGGACTTCATATGTTGAGAAAAACCAAAGAGAGAAGTCTATTACACTCAACCTTTAGAACGTCAATCTATTATTTCTATAGAAGTAGACGATTCATGGCGTTTGCATTGTTAGTGACATTAGCCTAATCATGTTTAGTTATTTTGGAGGAAATATCCATTAGAGAAGTATTGTTGTCCTTATTTATTTCTTCGTGGTTGCAGAAAACCTTCTGAATTTATTTCATATTAGAATTATCCGTGACCACTTGGTATAATTGTTTTACACAGAGATGGTCAAAAATAAATATTAAAGAACAAAAATGAAATATTATACCAAAAAAACTCCAAAATACAAAAATGTTATCAACCTGGTGAAAGAAGTGACAGAACAGAAGAACTAGATTTGATACTGAAGATGTAACATAAACTAAAGGGAATGTCTAAGAGTTTATGGATTTTCTAGTTAGAACATCTGGATTTTCCCACATTGAGAACCTAAGATGACACATTGCTACCTTTTGTGAACATGTCAACATAAACCCATAAGGGACTCATTCTTCCAACTCTAGAGTGCTTGAATCGTCACTGAATCTTTGTTTAGCTCAATCCTTGATATCCATCTTAATTGGATCCAAAAAAATTAGCGAATGTACAACTACAATTGAGTCATAGAGTTAGAATTATCTCATATTTCATGTGTCCCTGATTGGGGTGCAATTTGGCCCCATTGGGCTTGTCTTGGCCCAACGATTAAAGAAAATACAACAGATCATTTCAGCGACCCTCCACATGCATGAAACACTTGGAGTGGTGGCAATACACATGTAGATTTTCATGTAGATTCACAGCTCATGTAATGTACTAAAATACAAGAAAAGAATCTACTCTACTCTTTAAACAGTGACCAATAGATCGATGAAAACAATAATCGACAAGAGGAAGATAATCAAAGACACATAACACAATTTTTCTCTGGGAAAGCCACTGCTTAAAACCCTGACAATCTATTGCATTAAACAAAAATCTGAGTGATAATACAAATCTTGTTCTCACAAGAACAATTCCTATAGAAGTATGATTAACTCTCTTTACCTCACAAGCCTACTCTAGCCAACACTTAGCCAATAATTCTGCCTGCTAAGTCCCTATTTCCTTGCGCAATCCCTATGAGGATCAACCCATATTTAATTGGGAAATCTTTCCTCCATAACTGCGCAATCAAAACTTATGTCCTTCTCTGATTGCATGGATGACATGTACAACTTGGATCATCATACAACTAACAGTACATTGTCCCTACACTCTAGTCTCAACTAGGTCTCTCTCTAAATAGACATGCATGAGTTTCTCATGAGGGAATCTTCAGTTAGCTGGAGTAGCACTGAGGATACACCAGTGCACTGACTCACTACTAGATCTCTACTAGTTCCACAAAGAGTTAGGAATAGCTTAACTGTCTATAACTGAGTCAAACTAAGTTATCTAATTACAACTCAAATAAACTCATCCCAAACCTCTAAAATTTAGGCAGAACATATACATCACTATAGAAAGACTTCCAACTCAAAATTCCTAAGCTAATTAAGTTAATTAAACTTAATTAACTATTTACAAGTTGTTATGAGAATATAATTTGATTTTAATTCACAATTTAATGCAAGGACAAATTAAACTAGAATTTCTTGTTGTCATTTCTCAACACTCCCTCTCAACGAGAAAGGGATTATCAGCGACCCCGACCCTATCTCTATGAAACTTGAATTTACATCTTGGCAATTCCTTTGTCAAAATGTCAGTATCTTTCTCCTCCATGGGAATGTACTCCAACAACATAATCTGCCTTAATACACAATCTCAAAGATGATGATATCAGATATCTATATGCCTAGACCGATCATGAAAAAATAGATTTTCAGAGAGTTTGATAAAACTCCGATTATCGCAGTAAAGCACAGTTGGAGCCATCTATTGACCAAACAAACCAACCAAAATATTCCTCATTTAGATGGCCTCACATGTGTCCTGACTTGAATCCATGTACTCTACCTCTGCCGAACTAAGTGCAATTGATCCTTGTTTCTTGTTGTACCAAGAAACTTCTACTGACCCAATACTGAATATCCCTCTTGATGTCCTCTTTCTTTCAGATGAACTTCTTGCCCAATCTACATCGGTGAAGCCTTGAAGCTTTAGTCCCTCTGTCCATATGTACCACAATTCATAATGCATAGTTCCTCTGAGGTATCTCAACACATGCTTTGTTTCCTTCAATTACATCTTGGTAGGTCAAACCATCGCTTAACTAAGTTGGTTTACTACATATAACATATCCGATCATGTGTTCACCAAATACATGAGTGAACCCACAATCTACCTATAAACAATAGCTTCCAATACTTCCCCTGAAGTACCATCCTCCTTCCTTTAGTTACCTGCTAGAGGAGTGTCCATGGGTTTGTTGCTCTCCATGCGGAACCTCCTGAGTATCTCGTTGGCATACTTGTCATGAGACACAAATAATTCCCCACCACCTTGCCATACTTCTACACCTAGAAAGTAATGCATGAGCCCCATGTCCTTCATCTCAAACTCTCTTGCAAGATCCTCCTTGTAAGACTTGATCAGTTGATTGTCACCTGTCAAAATCAAATCGTCATCATATAACACAATGATCAACATTTTACCTTCCACCACTATGTAGTACAAGTTTGCATCTACTTCACTATTGGTGAATCACAACCCGGTGAAGTAGCTATCAATCCTGGTGTACCAAGCATGGGGTGCTTGCTTCATCCCATACAACACTCTCTTGAGTCGACACATAAGAAACTCACAGTCAAAGGTCTCAAAATCTTCAGGCTGCTCTATGTACACATCTTCCTCAATCATGCCATTAAGGAAGTTTTTCCTTACATCCATTTGATGTATCTTCCAACCCATCTGTGTTGATAGTTCCAATATAGATCTAATCAATGAGTACCTTTCAACAAGGCCAAAGGTCTCATCATAGTCCATCCCATCTACCTGTGAAAAGCCACGGGCCACAAACCTAGCCTTATGCTTCTCCACACTACCATCTGCAGCTTCCTTTACCTTGAAAAGCCATCGAGAGGTCATCATTGACTTGTCCTCCGTTCTCTAGACCACATCCCAAGCACTGTTACAAACTAGGAATCGTACTTCTCCATCATGGCATCAACCCAAGCTAGTTGCTGCATTGTCTCCTCAAAGGATATGGCTTTGTCTCAACACATCCACTCATAAGAGCCATGTATCTAGTGTATCTCTCACGTGACCTCATCTACGTGCGTTGAGATGCGTGTGCTCTCACATTCTCCCGTGCATCATGCAATAACCTCCCAGCCTCTCTGGTGCACTTTCTCCCATCTCTAGATCACTCTTCTTCAGTGCATGTCTCCACTCCTAGATCCTCTGCATGTGGTTGCTCCACATCAGTTTGAGGCTTCTCAACCCTCGGAACCAAAATCTCCCAACTACATGTATTTGAAGCTGCCTCTCAAGGCAAACATGCATGGCCTTCTCCTCATCGAATATGACATCCCTCTGAACCTTTGTCATCCTGTTGGTCGGCAAGCACACCTGATACTTGTGGGGTGTATCAGTGTATCACACAAATATCCTCAACTTTGCTATCAGCTCAAGCTTCTTCCTTGCATCTTTGGTCATATGGAAATATACCGATGACCGAAAAATTTTGAAGTGACCAACATGTGGTCTTTTACCAGAGAAATCCTCCTCTGGTGTTTTCATCCCAAGTATCTGACGCATGCTTTTGTCCTGCAAATAAACAATTGCGTTGCATGCTTAGCCCACAAGTGTAGTGGTAGGCCCTGATCATGCAGCATCACCCATGTTTCCCCTAGAATGCTTCTTTTCTTCCTTTCGGCCACCCCATTCTAATGTGGGTTATCAGGTATCATCAACTCCCATTTAATCCCTTCTGTCACTCAGAAGTTCTTAAACTCATTTGAGACATACTCACCACCGTTATCACTCCTCATATCTTTAACCTTCTTTCCAGACTCTTTCTCGACCAATGCTTTAAATTCACAAGACTTTTTGAAAGTTTGATCCTTCTTCTACATGAAAAAGATATAGCATTTAGGAGAAAAATCATCAACAAATATAACATAATGCTAGTGTTTGGCCATGGATGCTGTCGAGAATGGTCCACACACATTTGAATGGATTCCCTCTAGAATCGCCTCGACTCGATTGTCTATGTCGTGAAAGGAAGCCATGGTGTATTTTCCCAAGGTATTCCCCTTGCATATATCAACTTGCTCTAGCGTACCTATGGGAAGACCAGTAGATATCTGTTGCATGATCTTCGAAGCCCCGTGATGCAAGTGACCCAATCGTCTATGCCACAACTCACCAATGTCTTGGATCTACACATTCTCTAATTTAGTTCTCAAAGAATCATAATCCCCTACCTCCAACTTATATAGATTCTTAACTCAAATTCCTATCTTCTTTTCCAGATCCCTGGCTATGTTTCGAAGGAATGCCTTTCCTTTGCTAAAGATCACATCATAGCCTCTATCCTCCAATATGGATAATGATACTAAGTTCTTTTTCAGACTGAATACATGCATAACATCTCTCAAGGTGAGAAGAGAACCCTATTCCCTCTGAAAGATAACCGTGCCCAATCAAGTACCACTATACCCCTCATCGTCACCCATCTTGATATGCAACTGGAGATCCTTCCCCTTCAGGTCACTGAACAACTCCTTGTCACCAAACATGTAGAACGAAGCTCCAATGTCAAGGTACCGTACACTACCCATCATTGATGACATCATACATACAATGAGAGTAAAGTTGAATTCGAATTGAGAGGCAAAATCCTCACCCACTGCTCCTCTTGAGGACTTCTTCTTGGACTCCTTGACCTAACAGTTTGTAGCAAAACATCCCAACTCGACAATGAAATCTCTTAACTTTTGACATGTCTTTCTTCTTTCCTCCATGACAACAATTCGATTTGGAATGGGACACATTCCCTTTCCCCTTCCTTGCCTTACCTGCTAAGGCACAATTTTCCTCATCATTAATCTTTGATGAGGAACCATCTCTTGTGTTCCTTATGATCTCCTCCTGCATGAAATCCAACCACAATCATTCCCAATCTGGTAGCTCTCCCTCCCATTGATAGATTCTTGATTGTTATTCCAAATCTTTCAAAGGCCTAGGAGATCTAGGCTCACCATATCATCATTGGAAATGGTTATTCCAACACTTCCAAGCTCATCATGACAGTGAGTGAACTTGGTCAAGTATTTTGGAGTGGTCTCGCCTTTCTCCATCTTGATTTTTCAAAGTTTGTGTTTCATTTCTAACTTCCTATGGGCACTGTTGTTATGGAATAGGTCTGACAATTATTTCCACATAACATATAGATTTTCCTTCCCATAGAGACTGGAGACAATGTGGTCTCGAACTACCTCAAGGATTATCCACCTCGCCTTCCCCACACACTTCTCCCATTCGGCTACATTCTTTGCATCTGATGTTGTTGGCTTAGGAATGTCTTGATCAATGAATTCCCTGAGGCCATTATCGTCCATTATTGCCTCCATCCTGCCTTTCCAGGATATTTAATTCAAGCTTCCTTCCAAGGTATACTCAAGCCTCAAACTATAGAAATCCATTGTCAATCCTCATGTATGTATTTTAAATTCGAATTTCACATGTAACCCCAAACTCAAAACTTTGAAATCTCCTTTAGTATGTTGTCTTCAATTACCATACCATGTAGATTTTCTTGTAGGTTCATAGATCATGTAATGTACTAAAACACAAGACAATAATATACTCTACTCTTTAAACAACAGAAACCAATAGATCAATGAAAAAAATAATAGACAGCGGGAAGATAATCAAAGACAGATAACACAAATTTTCTCAGGGGAAAGCCACTACTCAAAAAACCAACTATCTATTTCATTAATCATAAATCTGAGTGATAATACAAAGCTTGTTCTCACAAGAAAAATTCCTGCACAAGTATGATCAAATCTCTCTACCTCATAAGCTTGCTCTAGCCAACACTTAGCCCCTATTTCCTTGTACAATTCCTGTGAGGATCATACCATATTTAATTGGGAAATCCTTCCTCCATAACTGTGCAATACAAACTTAGGTCCTCTTATTGCATGCATAACCTGTAAAACTCGGATCATCATACAACTGATAGTAAAATGGCCCTGCACTCTAGTCTCATTAGGATCTTTCTCTAAAATGACATGTTTGAGTTTCTCATGAGGGAATCTTCAATTAGCTGGAGTAGCACTAAGGATGTACCAGTGCACCAACTCACTACTAGACCTCTGCTAGTTCCACAAACAGTTAGAACTAGTTTAATTGTTCGTAAATCAATCAAACAGATTTATCTATTTACAACTCAAAGAAACTCATCGTGGACCCCTAAAATTTAGGGAGAACATATACATGACTACAGAAAGACTTCCAACTCGAAATTCCTAAGATAATAAAGTTAATTAAACTTAATTAACTATTTACAAGTTAATATGAGAATATAATTATTCACAGTTTAATTCAAGGACAAATTAAACTAGAATTTCTTGTTTCCATTTCTCAACATTGCATGCATCATTTAATGCCACGGCTCGAAGGCAGCAGAGGTATAAGGACATTTGGAGCTGTGATAACTCTATCTGACTTCTTGAGTAAGGTAGTTTGTGAACTCACGCTCTTGTGTATCTGGTTTGAGAGCGTGATTTTGGGAAACAAGTCATTATCTACGGGTTCTGTCAGCATTCACTGGTATGTTTTGGGTCCCAACTTAGCACAATTTTTTTGTATGGAGCAGTCTATTCGACCTTTGACCGATGAAATGTATGGATCTGTGCTTTGGGGGGATGGGAATTGGAAGTACTATAGCCATTCCCTCAGTGGGTTTCTGGTTGGGTCTAAGTCCATTTTCTTGCTCATCCCGATGTCTATTGAGTATGGAATTTAGTTGTCTCTCATGGGTGCTTCCATGGTCTAGGTGGTAAAGGGTTTTGGATGTGGAGGTACCCCATACGTAGGCATTAAAGAGCACAAAGGGGCTTGGGTATGTGAATAATCTTGCTTGCTTCCAAGGTATTTAGGCTTTGGGAGAGCTACAAGTCAAGCCATGGGTTCATGTTACTCCAGCTATGTCCTATGGTGGCAGAGGGGCGAAGGTAGAAGAACCTGCGTGGTCCATTTCTGGGTCAGTTTGGTTTTGTGGAATAGAGTCTATCGGGTTGTGAATTTATGTTTGGCTAGAGGTCAATTCTAGATTCAAAGCTCGTTATGCCTTGATTTCTGTCACCATAAGCTGTTCCTTGAGCCTGGGGGTTTGATTTTGGTGGCCTAGTTTTTCTGTATAGACTCATCTCAGAAGGGGTTTAGTGGGCTGATGTTTCAGTGTAGTTGATGACTTGACTTTATTTTTAATTCCTGTTACAATGTTTGGTTGATTAAGTTGATAAACTATTAGGCATGTAATTCTAATTCTAAGGTCCTCAACATGGTTGACATGGCTAGTTGATTTCGACTCTACAATGGGCAAAGGAAGATGAATGAAAATATTGGCACCCTTATCTTGTGTTGGCAGTCAGTTGGTAGAAAAATGTGGAATGAGTTCCTTACTTGGCTGGTTTCATTTGAATTTGATTTAATAGGTCTGTAGTGTGGGAGCAACCGTTGGAAGCATTGAGCACCCAAGCTACAACCCTACTCCAATCGGTACCCAGAGTTAGGAAAAGAAAAGTCTTTGTCAGGAAGCAGAAAAGGCATGGCCAAGGAAACTAATACATGAAATAATGGACATGGGAGCCAAGGCTGGGGAAAACATAGGAAGGTCACTTCATCACCTAAAATCCAACCCAACTCTTCCAGTGGGGCAGGTGTGGCAGGTCGTGGGTGCAAGCCAGCCTCTAGCATAATTCAAATTGCAGCTCAAGCATACCATGCTAGCAAATCCAATCCAGTCAATCAATTGATTATAGAGTGGATGGTTGAGATCCGACAAACCGAGGAGGATTTTGAATTGGATACGGATGAGTGGTAAGTAGTGATCCCATACCTAGGCCACATCCATGGAATATTATCTCAATACACGAAAACAATCCATCTATTCTGGATGATGAAGAGCATTCTGGCGAAAGCTCTAGAGTAGTTTCCTCTTGACATGCACATAGCCCCCCCAGGTCATTCGTATTACACTAATGAATTTGTAAAAATTTAATTTCAATTACAGTAGCAGAGTGGTCAGATGAGCCGAGTTGGGAAACATATCCCTTGCATAGCCCATATGGAGCTACTGGGTTCCACTATAAAGGATCTTGCTCTAGTGGATTCGACTAATGATGAGTAGCGACAATGCATCCTTGTTTTTTTATCTTCAATGATCCAGTGCTACTATTTTAGGCTTATTAGCAGTTATCTTTATAATTATTTATAAAATAGGAAGTACAAATACTCTAAGGTTTACATAGCATGGTTGGTGTTCTAACATGCTTTATTTCTGATAAGTTAGTTTTTATTTTATAAAAGAGGGTATTAAAAAATAAAGGAAAAAAATGGAAATATGAAAAAATAAAAAATAAAAAAAAGAGATGAAATCAAACCCCATCAAAAGAAAATAACAAAATTGAATAAGTGTTCCTGTTTAAATTCCACTTCATGAAATAAATTGTACTTGTCAAAAATAAAGGTTTGTGTGCAGCTTGTTTTTATGCCACAACCTTTTCTTTTGATTTGTATCAAACTATTTAATCTTGATCATATCATTTAAATTTTTTGTATTAGATTAGTGAATAAGTTTACCAAACAGTTTAAACTTAGTTTAACATTAGAAAATAGGCTACAATAGGATAAATAATGGCCTAATATGTTCAAAATTTGGCCTCAGATATATTAGATTAGGCTTAAATTAGTGAAATAGTTAGATAGAGGTTGCTAGACTAAATGCGCCCAAGATAGATTAATTTTTTATTACTACTTAATTACCTTTTAAAAGGTAATTAATTATTTCTAAATAAACATTTTTATGGTTTTATGTCAAGGTGATATACAGAAAAACAATTTGTCAGCAAGAAATAGAGTTTGGGTAAGAACCAATGGTGATCCGCCTCCCTGCCTAGATCAATGGGGGAGAAGCCTCTTCACACCCCGTTGCCATGATACAAGATAATGATAAGCGGGGGTGTGAAAAGTTGTTTTTCCCATTCGTCCCCCCCACTTATGTGTCATCACCTCCATGCTTTCCATCCCCCTCACTCCTTATTGCTTACCACTAACACCCCTCTGAAATACGCCTTCCTACCTTCCCACACTTTTTGAAACAGTGCAAACGATAACACCTCCTGTGCCTTTCGCCTCCAACCACTCCACGCCATGTGTCCTCACCTATTTCCACTTATTTGTTCCCTCTTATCCGTTGCCTCCATTTATTTCCTCCCATTGTTAACCTTCCTACATTAAATCCTCAATTAGCCGATCAACAACATCTTTCTTGTAATGGTAGGCATAATCCAATGATAAATACCCCTCCATCCCATTAGACTGGATTTTCCTAAATAGTTTTCCTTCATTGTTCAATTCATTATTTTTTTTTTACAGTCTCTACCGAGCCAAGCCTACAAACAGTACGCATAATCTGAAGGTATCTCTGCAATTTTTCTGTCATCCACTATTTTAATTTTATCATGGCTCCAAAGAAGAAATACAAGCCATCTGCCGGTTCCTCTGTAGCACATGAAGCCCCAAAGGCCTCTAATGCCTCAGAAATGGACCATATCGCATTAGCTGACCAATATTTTAAGATTGCAAACATAGAATGTGAATTCGACATGTTCGAATTCAATAATTGGCTAAATTAGACATACTTTGACTCTAAAGATGAAATAAACCTATGGGAATCCCTTCTACCACTGTATATTTTCCATCACACCTATTCCTTTCTTGATTTTTTCATATGGTGTCAAGCCAAGTATAATCCTTTACATAGAACTGTGGTAGCTCAGAGTGGAGACATTCTGATATCTATCACCGTAGAAATGAATAATAAAATTCCTATGATCCGTGAAAATAATTCCCTTAGGTTTTTATCCATTGCAACCTTAATTTACCTATATCATAAGATGGCCTTCTATTAAAGAGCTCAAATTTTTGAGATCTTTCTCCTTGAATATGTTGAGCTCCCTAAAAAGAATCCTCCTTATCCAACATCCATGTTCCCTAAGAGAGCTAAGCACATAATTTACCTAATTTCTTTCTTGTTAGGCTACCAAAAAGATCATTGGGTAAATAGAGCTATCCTAGGCTTTCTATCAATTTTTTCAAAAGAAAAAGAATCTTCCTTCATTTATAACTACAATCAATTTTTTGTTGAAATTATGCATGAGAAATTGATGAATATCACTGCTGAAGGAGTGTTTAAATACTCCTCTGTGCTAGTTCATATGTTTATTTTTCAGCAAGGAGATAGGTTACCTATTGCTTTGCACAAGCAAGATGATTAGCAAGAGAATCAAGAAATCACACGGTGGACCTCATTGGTTAGGAAGAACTCAATTGAGTTCAGATTTCCAGACTTCATTGACTGTTTCATTCACCCAGTTGCACAGCTTCTCAACAATGAGCGTGAACCCAGGATTAGTATAGAAATCAAAAGGATCTTGCATCTCACCGATCAAGTTAGAATAGGAGACTAGTATCTTTACTAGAACTACATAGAGATAAAAGTATATGGCTGTGAATTGGCTCCATATAAATTGCCCAAATATGTTCGAATGAGAATTTTCTCCCTGGAATATACTAGGAAAATGATGAATATGGATGAGCTTCATTTTATTTCAAGTAAGAGGAGATCATATTCAAGATAAAGGAACAAGTAGGAGCATTAATTTGTAATTCTAGATCAACAGGTTTAGAAGTAGATGCCCTACTAAAACATATGGGTTTTCAACCAAAATTCACTTGGTCTTATGACCCATTTAGTATTATCTCATACTTAAGGCTGGAACTCAAAACCACACCTTACAATCATACACCAAGACTAGCGATTGAGAAGTTCAAAAATCAAGAAAAATGGGAAGAGAATACTCTTCACGAAGCAAAAGAGCAGGTTTTACCTCCTACTCTTCAAACTCCTACTTCTCAAACCAAGCATGATAAGAGGCTCGGGGAAGGATCCTCATCATCAGCAGTTGGATAAAAGGAATCCATTCACTATAAGAAGAAATCAAGGACTGAATTCAAAGGCACTACTACTACTCAGGGTCAGAAGAAACCTATCATCAGAAGTGATAGAGTATGTTTCAGATCTAGTTCCCATAAGATGTTCAACCCCAAAACAATGCTCAAGCCAAATGATCTCCTTTGCTTTATATAGGCAAGCTCTTCCTCAAATCATGGATCAATACCACGAGCCAAAACCATAGTAACATAATACCGTCGGCTGAATACCAAGGGTTAAACATAAGAAACCCCACGTGTGCTTTTCTCTGCCTTGAAGTAAGTGAACTGGGGGTACGCACCTCCTGAACGGGATAACTGTGGGTATGTACGCACTTTATAAAAATTGTTGGCATTATGGCTAAAGTGTTGTCCTTGATGGCAACCCATTCAGGTGATAGATCACAGTACTTCAAGTCAGCAGCAGAGATTGATGATCAACTATCAAATATTGAAGAAAATAAGGGGTACGCAGATACACCTTACAGAAGGTGTGTACACGCAGGCCGGTGTTACATAAAGTGCGTACATACCCGCAGTTATCCCGTTCAGGAGGTGCGTACCCCCAGTTCACTTACTTCAAGGCAGAGGAAAGCACACGTGGGGTTTCTTATGTTTAACCCTTGGTATTTAGCCGACGGTATTGTGTTATTATGGTTTTGGCTCGTGGTATTGATCCATGATTTGAGGAAGATCTTGCCTATATAAAGCAAAGGAGATCATTTGGCTTGAGCATGCTTTTGGGGTTGAACATCTTATGGGAGCTAGATTTGAAATACTATGATCTCTTGGGAGTAATGTCTAGATCTAACTAAGGCGAATCTACTGATGGGTTGAGATCTCTTTGGCGCATGATCAGATCTGTAGATCTGAGAGTCTGGGTTATTCTTGAAGTCTTGAAATTATCTATACTTGCAGGTACGCAAGTGCAGTGAGATACGCAGGTGCAGAAGTGCTGCAGGTGCGCAGATACGCAGGCCCAGAAGTGCTGCAGTTGCGGAGGTGCGCAAAAAGTTCAGTAGACACAAAGCGCAGGTACGCAGGAAGTCTTTGAGGCACAGTGCGTGGGTACGTAGGTGCTCAGTTGGGAACAGTGCGTACTGTACGCAGGCATTACATGGGTGAAGCTGCGTACTTCTCTTGAAATATATTTAGCTGTCCATGTTTATCATTGCTGTGTTCTGGGTTTTGAAGTGATCTCTGGTTTCTGATATTATGACAGTATTCTGAGAAGTGGTAGAGTATGTTTCAGTTTTGATAGATGAATGGATCGGGTTCATAATGACTTATCTTCATGTGATCTGATGGACTAGATCTGGTTGATGACTCAGTTGTATATGTATGGATCTGTGCTTGGGTGACTCAGAAGCTTGTTTAAGTTGTTGTTGGGTCTAGTATGAAAATTGGATGAAATGTGGCCTTTCAGATTATGTGTTGTGCTTCATTGTATCCAGTCTGAAAATTGATGAAACGTGGTACCTGGAGGAGAGAAGATTGTAGGTCAGCACCTATGTACTAGTATCTAAGCTAGTACAAGAGCTAAAGGAAATCTTTGGAGCATTGTAGCAGGTGGCAGCCTGCGTACTAGTAAATGGATCAGCTAGTACAAAAGAAAAGGGGGTTGTAGCTCCCGTACTGGTATAAGACTGCACCAATACAAACATTGTAAAAGGATTTTCTTATTAAGAAGAAAATTGAGATGACTTGCAGCAGGTGGTTTTCTCCTGCATTGGGTTTCCACCTTATATCATGGTGTTCATGTGTGTGCCTTATGTGTGATGATCTATTCCATGTTACTGCATCTGTTAACTGATAATATGATTGATAATGTTCTAATGCACTCATTGAAGATCAATTAACTTAATCATAAGAAGTTGTGGAAGTAGCATATATGAATCTGATTATGGAAAAGGAAAAAGTTTTTTTAATGTGATAATACTGATTCACCCCCCCCCTCTCAGTATTATTTCCAACAATTGGTATCAGAGCAGGTCCTTTGATAGAAGCTTGATCGCTTGAAGGAGATCCGTGGAACGATGGGAAAGAAGCTTAAGAAGAAAGCATCTAAGAAAAAGAAGTCATCTCAGAAGAACTATGACAGTGGAAGAATCGATTGGGGATTAGGCATAAGAAGCTCTTCAGATTCAGAATCAGATTCAGAATCATTATCAGGTATGAATGTGTTATCCTCTGATGTTCCAGATATATTTCCTTGTGAAAGAGATGGAAGTGATAGCGAAACTACTGAACTTGCTCTTATGGGTGAACAAGAAAGATATCAAATAGAGGTAGAATTTAAAAGGCTGACAGACAAAATTAGAGATCAACAAGATCTGTTGAACAAAAGGGAATGTGACTTCAAAGAAGAAGCTACCAAACTAAAGGCCCAACTAGAAGAAGGAAACAAGGTAAGAAAACTACTCAAAGACAAGGAATACCAATGTCAAAAATTACAGCATGAAGTGACATCATTAAGAAAAGAAGTCAACGAAAGAAGCACAACCATCAAGAAACTCAAAGATAGATCCAGTTACTATGAAAATCTTGAAGCTACAATCCTCTCACTAAAGAGAGATCTTGAAGAATCAAAGAAGCAGAATGAAGATCTACATCAAGCAATTGAAAAACAAGACAACGAAGTCATCAGCTTAAAATCCCAACTGGAATGTGCCTTCCGAGTTCGTCAAATGCAGCAGGATCTGAATGAAGAACAAGAAAAGGAGATTCTCAAACTAAGGGAACAAATGGAAGAAGGAAGAAAAACTGAAGAAGATTTGAGAAAGCAATCTCTTGAAAAGGAAGAACAGTTTCAGGTTGAGGTAAATATCTTGAAAGGTAAAATAGAAGAAAAGGATAATCTTTTACGATTTCAAGATAGCTCTAAAGTCTTGGATGATATTCTTAGTAGTCAAAGGTCTCCTGCTATAAAGACTGGTCTTGCTTTCCATGAATCTATTGAAGGTGAATCTAGTTCACAAGGTGAGGCAAGGAATTCTAAAGAGAAATCTAAAGTGATCAATGAAGAAATGAAAGATCAATAAGAAATGAAATATCAATCTCATCATCAACCAAGGAAAGAGATTCCTCAAAGGAAATCATTTACTCCTCCAATGAATAATGTTGAATGTTATGTATGTCATAATCTTGGACATGTTGCAGCTAGATGTAGAATAAGAAGGGTTTAAGATCATTATGCAGAAAGGTCATCTCAATCAAGGTACTTTTATGGATATTTCTTTGCTTGCAATATGTTTGGTCACAAAGCTGCGGATTGTTACAGGAGGAATATGAAACATGTAAGATGTTATGCATGTGACAAGCTTGGACATATAGCTAAGGAATGCAGGAACAAAGTGTGGGCACCATATCAAAAGGAGAAAATGTCATCATCACGCTTGAAGATATGGAGGAAAAAGGAAGTACAGTCAGAAAAAGGCGGCACAGCACAACGTACAGACAAACCAGAATCAGAGGGAGCTGAAAGTACAAAACTTCAATGTCCTGAATCTCATATTCAAACTCCATGAAGGAAAGTCGCGTATATACGCAAGTTGGATACTGCACAATCGCGTATATGATTGGTTGAAGAAAGGCAGTAGGAAAAGTGAAGTTGATCTATGGAGTATGATCTCTCGAGCACAAAATCAGATCTAGGCATCTGACTAACTGTCGCACACTGGTGAACTACCAATTCAGCCCTAATCAGAAGTACGCAGGTAATGCACAAAAAATGTGCGAGGGTACGCAGCGAAGAAAAAGCGCCAATGCGGAGGTATGCAGCATGACAGAAGAAGAGGTGTGGAGCAAGCTCGGAAGTACGCGACACAATAAAGGAAAACCTACGGAGGTACATAGAAGTACGCAGCGCGATAGAATCAAAGGCTGCGTGGAGTACGCGGCACATCTGATGGAACAACTGCGTGGGTACACGCTGTAGTGGAAGATTGTCTGCGTATATGCGCAGTGTAGCAGAAGGATCTCTACGGGTGTACGCAGGGGAGCAGAAGGTGAAGTGCGGAGCTACGCAGGACAGATAAAGAAAAACTGCGTACCTGTCTTAAGGCATTTATTGGTTGACTCTTCTTATTGATATGCATGATCAGATCTGACAGATGGCACCAGTTTAGGGGGAGCATATGTTCTTAATGCATTGTTGGCATTATGGTCCTTGATGACGATGCTTATGATTCATCTTGCTATGGTTATGAGTTGTTCACATGGCTCTTTGTCACACGGAATCTGTCAAGGGTGCGGACACGACTGACCTTCCTAGAAGTCTAAGACATTCTAATGACAAACAAGACAAAATGGAATGATCTTTCTCTAAATACACCTTTTACAACATGAAAACTACAAGTGTTTAGGCTTACCTTATTCCAAAACGCTGTTGTTGAAGTCCGTTCTTGACGATCCGGATGAGCTCCTCCTTCAAGTCAATTCCTGCAACCACAAACAATCAAACAATTACCAAGCACTTGCATTTCATATAATAAAACATATATTCAACATGCAGACCAAGGAACACATGAAATAACTCATTAACACAAGCTATTGAGAAAAATAAACCAGTTTGTATTAATAACGAAACAAAGAAACTCTTACAACCTGGCCTTGGTGTTGTGCAAGTTCCTCCCAGGGTCCATCAAGGGTTTTCCTCTACTTTGACAAAGCTCACCCTCTCCCAAGTAGAATCAAGTGAAGACAATCTCTCCTCACAAAGGCTCTAATGGAAGACCTAAATCCTGCAGCATTTACCCAAAGAAAATGTATAGCTCCAACCTCTTCTCCTTCTGGCTCAATGCCTTCATTTATAGTGCTGTAAAGAGGTTATTCAGGTCCACTATCAATGGGATCATCCCCCTCTATGGGTGGGATAGCTCCCTTATTGATGGGATAAGTTCCCCCTTAATAGAGATACATGAACCAACTGGAGGCGCATCCATTTCATCAAACCGACCTCTAGAATGTTCTAGAAGTAACCACAAGTAACTTTTTCAAGATAAAACTCGCGCATTTTGCCTTTTACAGAGGGACGCACCTGTCC
The DNA here is from genome assembly GCA_031772625.1 of Pinus tabuliformis. NCBI lineage: Eukaryota > Viridiplantae > Streptophyta > Pinopsida > Pinales > Pinaceae > Pinus > Pinus tabuliformis. The sequence goes on from CM062819.1 coordinate 693,811,773, forward strand.
CTTAACATACAGAGCGTCCATGGACGCAGATTTTGTGAACATGGTCAGCGTCCCCGCAGGTAAGGCTAGAGAGAACCTGCGACCCCAGAGATAAACATGATTTTTACAAGACTTTCTCTCTTCTTTGAGTTTGAGATGGATAACAGAGGCATGAGACTTGCCTAAGAGGGTAGCATGACTTGTTGATTGGAGCCATACTAACTGTAAGTAGTCAAGGTGACATTTTTTAGTGTAACAGATTGCCCCCTAAAGTGCGAAGCCTGGAATAGAATAGGGTTTTGTAATTCTAGGAAGGGTGAAGCGCTTTATCATTTCAAGGATTGCCTTGTGGATGGCCTGGTTGGAACCTGCAATTTTCAACACAAAATACATGGATAAGATTATATCATCACTGAGGTAGGCATTCCCATACTCAGATTCAAAACTTTAACTAATGGACTAACTATTCTGATACAGGAATGATCTTGCAGTACATCATTTTTATAGACTTTTGTAGACACAGTATGGACGCAGCCATCTGTTTATGATTAGTCTACATAGATAATGAATACAAAACTCCTCGCAGCCTGGATGGTAGAAACTAGATCCAGGGTCTTCACTTCTACTTCCCGAATTGGTACGATTCTAGCCATGTGATTAAATGATTCGATGTCGAACATGGTAGAAACCACTTGATTACCAGTCAATGATGTAAACTGTTAACAAGCGTGAGAGAAACCACCAGTAATGTCAATGGTTCTCAAAGTACCAAGCACAACCCGTGAAATGTGAATAGATGTTTTGATGTCGAACACTTCACGGAATCCTCTGATCGAAAGTCAATGATGTAAACTGACGTCAAAGGCGAGAAACCTGCCATTGATGCATGCAGACTTCAAGGTACTGTCGATTCCTAAGTCATCTTTCTAGATAATGTGTCGATGTCGATAGAAAGCGACCCGTTGCAGGCAAGCCTGCAACACGAAATCATTGTTCAAGTTGAAGAAATGTTGCTGTAAGGACTGACTCAGGGATGGTCAATGGATGACAAGTATTTTGCAGATGAAAGTTTTGCTTGCAGACCTCTTGAACACATAACGACACAACAGATGGTTTGGTGACGAATAACTCAAAGTTGATCCCTGAACCCGGTTAAAGATTTTCAAAGTGATTTAGTCAACTGTGAGGTAAAAGATTTCCCAACCCAGGTGAATGAAAAGTGTCGTGTTCAAGAGCGGTAATAAAGTTTCTTCTGAGGCAAAAGGTGACAAATAGGTTCATTCTTCTCTTTTTTCCCCCACCATTTCTGGCAAGTACCTCTTTATTTTTAACAAGCTTGAGGAGGATAACATATGCTTGATTATAAGCTCATCCTTCGGACGAGTCCAACCTAGTTTAAATGCGAACCCTAGGAAGGAGTGGTTCGTTCCTGTTTGTAATTGAACAGGTCCTTTACTGTAAAAGTTTAACGAGCCCAGTATAGGAGAAACTCGGCGTTTTTCAATTTTAGAGAGTCTGAAAAACTTAAGGAAACTCCACGTTGAACTTTTTCGTATATTTGTGTCCCTCAAGCCCGAAAAAGTATAAAATAATACCTGGGGGAACCGCTTGATCTTGCGACCAAGGAGTACTTTCATAATAGTATCGTTGACCTGAAAAGTAAAAAGCGATCAAAGACACGTCGTTTTATTTCCTTATCGAGTTTGAAACGACAAAAACCCGGCAATCTTTTCCTGATTTTACGGTCAGAAAAGAGCTAAAAGGGGACCGTCTTTTAATTCCGTTTTAACGAGTGAAAAAGAAACACTCGGCGATCTTTTCATGTTTTAGGAGTCAGAAAAGGGCTTAAAAGATGACTCTGAAATTTTGTTTGTGAAAAATTACAATTTCCCTTGAAATCCCTTCGTCCTGCACAAAAGCGACACATTACTCATACCTGTTTAAAATAGGCAAAAATACATTTGAAAACATCTTTTCATGGTAAAAAATGAACTAATTCATCCAAAAAACCTATAAAAAGACCTTTTACCATGTCATTTTTACCGTTTCACTGTTGAGGTTGAAAAAGGAGCTTTTGACAAGAAACTTCCCGTGGTTGCTGCGGAAAATCTGACCGTCGGAATCGAACGCCGCTTCACCGAGGTATTTTACACATCCCACTCTTCATTTTTATCCGTTTAGTTTTTTGTTTTTGGTCTCTGTTTCATTTTTTGGGGGGGTTTTGGGTTCAAAATGCGCCCCTCGGCGGACGCAGGTGCCCTTCGGGTGAGCCGCGTCCCCCGACTTTTTCTCACACGGGAAAAAGGTCTGGGGACGCAGTCCGCCTTCAGGCGAGCTGCGTCCGGACGCCCTGTGCTAAAAAGCCGGGGTGCGTCTTCCGCAAAGGGCGCATTTCAAAACCCTAACTCTCTCAAAAAACCACCAAATTTTCTCAAATTAATTTCTAATTGACTCTTTTGATGTGCAGGGCCCAAAACATGTTAGACTGGAGAGAGAGAGAGCACGTAGAAGACGATGAAGCTGCGATTAACCACCAACCCTCTCTGGATGCCTTAAGAACATGTGGATTGTACAAATATTGGACCATACCGGGCATGAGGGGCCAGGTAAGATTTTTGGAATGGCTAGTTGAGCGATGGAACGTTCAAGATCAATGCTTTTACATTGGAGGGCACCAGCTCGAGATAGAGCCCTCGGATGTATACTTTCTCACTGGCTTGCCAAACAGAGGTGAGCAACTCAACCTTGCGGGGACCAGGCCGGGTGGCCAATCCCTTGATGATCTCCGCGAGGAGTGGTGCAGACCAGGGACTCGCCATAAAAAGGGCGTGGAGATAAAGCACATCGCTCTGGCGGAACTTAGAGTTATTGCATTTACGGTCACTAGGATTTGTGGCGCGGCCGCCTTGCACATTGCTTCCGGATCCCAAATGCGGATGGCAGTTGACTGTTACCAAGGCACCATCTTCAACTGGTGCGAAGCTGTGTCGGCTCATATGAAGAGCCAACTAACCAAGGCAAAGAACGGACGACTAAAGACTTTTGGATATGGGCCTCTAGTCGTGAGCTTTGCCTTGGAGAGAGTTCCTATGCTGATCCCTCAGCAACTCACTGTTGATGACTTGGGTCCTCGGGAGCCAAAGCTTGTTCGATGGGTTGCGGTGATGGCCCGGCATCCTGACGAGGGTGCTGCAGTGGTTCGATTCTCTGACAGTTACTTCGACTGGCTAGAGGGCCAGCTTTTTGTGATACAAGACTTTCCATATGCCGGAATGGATTTCAGAGGTGATCCGGACATGGTTCTTCCACAGGGAGAACAATGGGATGACAGAGGTACTTTCATTTTCACAAGTTTTCTAATTATGTATTTTTTATTTTTCATATATATCGTCTCAAAGTAACAGTAAAATTTTAAAAATGCAGATGTTGGACCACAGCGTCCAGCCAATCTCCGGCCTTACGACAGACGACATCCAGCTGCACCGGCACCGGCCTTACAGGATGCGACAGCAGAAGTACTAGCCGATTTGGAGCATGATCTAGAGCGTCTCACGGCAGATATACCTGAGACTACTATGGATGACATTCCAATGAGGCTTCAGCGCTTCGTGGTTGCAGTCCCTGGACCGTTTAGGAGATTTCTGCGCAAGATAGCCCGCGCAGTGGTGTCGTACAGAGAGCACCACCAGTGATTGACTAGTCACTTTTGTAGTCACATGTGACATTTTTGACTTTTTGCACTATCATTTTGCCGATCATAAGGTGTGTTAAACCTATGATCGAAGACGATGTATATATTTTTGGACACACTTCTATCTATATCTATATATCACTATTATCGGCTTATCTTGTTTAACATGTATGATGAAATGTCTTTAAATTTACTTGCATGATTATTATAAATGTCTGTCCAACACTTGAGAAGCAATTGCATCTGCTAATGTATTCAAAGACCTTGGAATATGTTGATATTCAATGTAATCAAATTCACGTTCCAAGAGACGCACTCTCAAAAACAACCTTAATAACACAGGATTTCTAATGGCATAAACTCTATTAAGCTGTAATACAACAAGTTCAGAATCTAACCTCACTATCAAACGTCGAATTCCAAATGAAATAGATTCGGATAATAATTCAACCACTGCACTGTATTCTGCAATGTTATTCGTTGTTTGACCGAGGCTTACCCCATGCATAGAAACTAACTCGTCAGAGGGCGAATAGATAACCCAAGCTGCGGAAGAGATATTCCGTGTACTACGACAAGCACCATCAGCAAATCCAATGTATGTTTGGAGAGGCGTCGACATCTACAATATCAAGAGTAAAACCAAGATGAGCCAAAATAATGACGAAAAACCACACTTGCTAAGCTAAGCACACTGACTAAACTAACACACTTGCTAGCTAGAAAGGAAATCTAACCTATCTAAAAATTTCTCCATCCACCATTTTAAGCATAATACCTCTTTAGGTAAAGTCCATTTCTGGGTTTGCCCAAAGAGTCCCCATCAAAATCAACTAACTCATAAGCCCCTTTTGCTAGCTTTCGCTTTACAATGTAGGGCCCATGCCACATGGGAACGAATTTTCCAGCACCTAGCTTATCGTTTGCTTGATCATATAATAGTACTAGGTCTCCTTCCGAAAAACTTCGAGGGGTTACATTTTTATCGTACTGAGCTTTCATTCGTTTCGCGTGAGTCTCGATAGCTAAAGTAGCGTCACGTCGAGTCTCATCTAATTTAGCTAAGTATAACAACCGTTTCTCCTCTTCGGAAGTAGCTGGAAGTAATTCGACAGCCATTTGAAGTGATGGGATTTCGCACTCAATAGGTAACACAGCTTCTAAGCCATAAACTAGCTGAAAAGGGGTGAAACCTGTTGAATTTTTCACTGAAGTTCGATATGCCCATAGTGCCGAAAATAACATGTTATGCCAATTCGTTCGATGGATACCAATGATCCGTCGAATCATGACGACTAGAACTTTGTTGATTGACTCAACCAAACCGTTGGCTTGCGGATAATAAGGTGTAGAGCTATCGTGGCGCAAACCAAGCTGGCTTGTAAGTTCAGTCATCATGACATTTCGAAAATGGCTTCCATGGTCCGTAATGATTGCTTGTGGGACACCAAACCTAGTTATGATATGATTGAATACGAAAAGTGCAGCTGTCTTGCCGCTTGCGTCGAATGTAGGCATCGCCTCGGCCCACTTAGTAAAATAATCAACCGCAAGGATGATATACGCATGCCCCCCGGCCGAGTGAGGGTTACAAGTAATAAAGTCAATGCCCCATTTGGCGAATGGACCAGCGGCAATTATAGGGTGGAGAGGAGCAGGTGGAGCGCGCATCTTGCGATCAAACACTTGACAGTTGTGGCATTTTCTGACGGCAAGGATACAATCTTTAAACATAGACGGCCAGAAATAGCCAGCGCGCAACACCTTCTGAGCTGTGGCATACCCAGACATATGACCGCCACATGCTCCAGAGTGACAATCATTCAAAACTCTCTCAGCCTCATCGTGAGTTAAACAACGTCGAAAAACTAAGTCTGCCCCCAGGCGATAAAGTGTATCTCCAATAATTCTGTATTGCTGGGATTGAAACCGAATTTTTCGACGGTTTTCCTTGGAAGTTTCAGGCCGAAAGGTTTGGGTTTGGAGATAGATGATTATATCCCCATACCACGGATCTACAGTGCTAATAAGAAACAAAGATTCGTCCGCAATGGACTCCTCTGCCACAGTCTCTGTGTCAGCACTCGGGAAATCACACATCAATTCCGCGAAGACTAAAGATTTCTTAGACTTGGACTTCTCAAACTCCAAGTCGAACTCTTGCAGGATGACGATCCATTTAGAGTACTTGCCCCCTAGCAGTTGTTTTGTCAAGATATAAATCATAGGGTTGCAATCCGAAATAACAGTAGTTTTGCGGAGAAGAATGTAGTGACGAAAACGCTGGACAGCTTGAACGGCTGCCAGGGCCAATTTCTCCACATGCGAATATTTTAACTCAGTTGGATTTAAGGTTCTGCTAAGGTAATATATCACATGCTCTGCCTTGAATTCATCTTCTTGAACTAACACCATTCCAATGGTGGAATGCGAAGCTGCGAGGTATAAGAAGTAGTCCTGGTTGTAGTTGGGAGGATGCAATAACGGTGCATGGGTCAACGCGTGTTTCAGTGCATCAAAAGATTGTTGAGCAATCTCGTCCCAAAAGAATTGTACGTTCTGTTTCAACAACCGTGTAAAACCTTTAGTGACCTCGGCGTAGTTAGGGATGAATCGGCGTAAAAAGTTTGCTTTCCCTTGCAAACTTTGGAGTTGGCGCAAACTCGAAGGAGGAGGCAATTGGATGATAGCCTCGACTTTCGAGGGATCGACGCGAATGCCGGTTTTGGAAACAACAAATCCCAGCAATCGACCTGTTTCTATACAGAAAACACACTTGTGGGGATTCAACCGAATTCGATAATGCCTACACCTCATAAAGATTGCTCGTAAATGGACAAGGTGATCAGCTCGGTGTAAAGAATGAGCAGGCAAATCATCGAGATAGGGTTGCACAATGTGCTTGATGTCATGAAATGCATAAGACATGGCCCGTTGAAAAGTAGCACCGGCATTCTTAAGGCCAAAAGGTAATTTGCAATAAGCAAATGTCCCCCATGGACAAATGAATGCCGTTTTTGGTTGATCGGCAGGTAGAATATTGATTTGATTATACCCGAGAAACCATCCATGAAGGAAAACATCTCACTTCCGGCACAATCATCAATAATTTGATCGATATAAGGCGTAGGATAGTTGTCTTTTGGACAAGCTCGATTGATATCCCTATAATCGATACAGATTCTTATTGTTCCTTGTTTTTTATTGACGGGAACAATATTCGATACCCAATCCGTTAACGGGATCGGATAAATGAAACCTGCTTTCAACAGCTTTTCGACTTCGGCTTTGATTGCAGCTGCTTTTCGAGGGTGAATCTGACGCAACCGTTGCCGAATGGGTTTAGCATCCGGGTAGGTTTTGATTTCATGAACAACAATGGCAGGATCGATTCCTGGCATTTCTTCGTAGGACCAGGCAAACACGTCGCGGAATTCTTGGAATAGGGCCTTGTAAGTTTCAATTTCTTCGTCAGTACATGCGGCACCTATATGAATGTTCTCCTTGATTCCGGGCTTCACTGAAATATCAATGGGAATAGTACGAGAAATATTCCCTAAATTCAGCTCTGAATCAGAATGTTTCGTTGGATCCTGAGCGTCTTTGACATATTCAGCGGTAAAGATAGATGAAAAATCATTTTCAAAGCATCATCCTTAGGTAAAAACGAAGATCTGTGATGGAGATCGTCCCATGGTAGATCATCTACACTTAGGATTTCGCGAAGTTGTTCGTCAGATGACACTTCTTCGGGAAACGTTATCCGTTCTAAGGGTGAGGTGAAAAGTGACTCTTCACTGACCACATTCATTTGGTCGGTTGAATGAAAGTCGGTAAAAGACATAAGAGCTTCATAAGCAATCTCATACGGACTCAACGGCATAACATCACCGAGTGAGTCTAGCTCAGAGTCAGAGGGAACATACCAAGGATCATCATAAATAATGTTTTCTGACGTGATCATATGAATTGTTGCGAACGAAGGGTCTGCATTGAGTGGAGGGAGAGGAAAAGTTCCCAGTAAACCGGAATCCTTAACTAAACCTACACCAATGTCCCTATAAGGGATTGTCGTTTTACCAACATGCTGGATAGTTTCTAAAGAGGTTGGGTCGGATGAAAAGTATGTCAGCTGATCAATAGTCACGATCTTACCGTTATGTGGAAACTTAATGACTCTGAAGACCGATGAAACGACCGCTGTCATAGCATATGACCAACTTCGACCCAAAAGAAGGTTGTAGTCTAGAGGGGCATCAACCACTTCCACATCCAGACTAACGGTTTTACCTTCGACCCCTATAGGCAATTCTTGTAGAATACCAAACGGACGGAACCCACGGCCATCAAAGGCCTTAAGGATGGTGGGGGATTGGTTCAACGAAGGAGAACCAAGCGATCTCCAACATTGAATCGACATAATACACGTAGAAGCTCCCTCATCAATCACAGTCCGATGAATAGGCCTGTTTTTGACTATCACTGGAATTTGGAAAGCCATTTGATGGGGGAGACGCGGTGTACTACTTTCTAGATCAAAGATCATTAGGTTCGGGTCCTGAACATCGACAGCTCCAATAGCCGACAAAAGCAATTTTCGTTGCGCTGGACATGATTGCAGCACTTCGAGTGCCGACATTGCTGAAGGTGAAACAGCTAAGTCTTCAACAATGTTGTAATTCTGGGCTGCTCTCGCATGTGGATTGAAAGCAGACCTTCGAAGTACACCCTTGGCGGGCGGCTTAATCACTAAGTCTGGGTTAGGTTTTTCGATCTGTAGTGGATCGGAACCAGGAGCTGAGGTTGATGGGTTAGAGTTAGAAGATTCTGCTTCTTTACCATCAACAGGAGCCTTACTACCATAATCTTGCGATCGAGTCGCAATCCTGACATGAGACATCATCAAAATGGGTTCTTCACTGGCATTCGAAGAAGAACCTATCATCTTATTTTCCTGCTCGGGGAATGGATTCTTTAACACAGCAGGAGTCGGAGAACCTTTAACTATTTTCACTACCTCGGCCCGATGAGGGCAGTCTCTCGTAAAATGATCTTCTTCACAAATGAGACAAGGATAACGAGGTTTGCGCTTTTCGTCATTAGTTTCCGACTTTTCCGTTTTCTCCTTTGGAGCCTTGTCTGCTTTAGCCTTCTTCTTTCCTTTCTTCTTTCCACCGTTTTTGGATTTGGCCGTAGATGACTCTACAGCGTGAATGTCGGCGGTAAGTTCAGGAGGAGAAGACTCTCCTGTCGGAGAATCAGGCAAAGTGATAATTGGAGTATTGGAGGTCTTGGAAGACTTCTTCTTACTCTTCGTAGTCACGATACCGATCATACCATCAGCGGCATGAGATCCCGAAGGAGCAGCAGCGATTTGGTTTGACTTTGGAAGATCCGGAATTTTCTCGTGTAACGTACCCGACTGAGTGTAAACTAAGTCAAGGTATTGTGCCTGAGCAATGACTTGCTCCTCAGTAACTACGCCGGCCTTAGCTACATCTTCAGTAATTCTTGGTAATAATGATTTTACAAACCATTCAGCTAAAATTTGGTCCGGGATAAAAACTTTCACTAATCTCCTTCGACGTCTCCACTCATGGATGTGATCAGAAATGTACGTGGATGTCGATTGTTTTAGCGAAGTTAATAATTCCGTACCATTATCGTATCTGACTGGTAACTGAAAATGAGTTAAGAATGAAGTAGCTAACTGGCTAAAGTTGTAAAAAGAAGCCCGTGGCAACTCAATGTACCACTTGGCTGCGAGACCAATGAGTGTACGCTGGAAAAGACGTAAGCGGATAGAATCATCTGAGATGGAATTTGATGCACACCAGAGGTGGTAAGTCATCACGTGATTAGACGGATCCTCTCCAGACTTACCTTCGAACTTGGGTATATCGCTGGGCAACTTATTTGGCATTGGCGGCCAGAACGGAAGATATTGAATTGGATCGTTCGTTAGGCGCGTCAAGTCGGGTAAATCTAAAGTCGCAATAAATGGTAACTGCCGGTTAGGATCTCTGAAACTCTGAGTCACAATACCAGCCCCAGGAGGAGGATATCCAGGATAACTAGGAACAGGATTCGCATTGGGGATATTATATCCTCCTGGAAAACCAGGATTAACCGGACCGTACTGGGGTTGTTGAGGTGGTTGATAATTGTACCCAGGATACGGTTGATACTGGTAAACCGGTTGTTGGGCAGCTTGACCAGGTTGATACTGTCCCTGGTACGGAGGTTGAACAAATTGAGGTTGAGTAGTAACAACCGTACTTGTACCAGGTTGACCTGCAGGCATCTGGACTGTGGTTTGAACCGTGGGTCCAGACAACGGTACAGATGTCTGAGGAACGGTTACAGGGACAGTAGAAACCGGAGCTGCCGATACTCCAGATGTAAGCATGGTAGATGAAGCGGTAGTTGCTGCAGCCGTGTGAGGTGGAGTACTCGGTGCAATTGGCGGCTGAGTAACTACAGAAGTTACAGGGGTCTGAACACTTGACTGGACAGGTTGCGGTTGCTGGGGTGGACCAGGAACTGCAGGTTGTCCTGCTTGAGGTACCGACTGTATACTTGGTTGCGACATCTGTTGACCCTGTGACGGATCCCATGTTAACATTCCAGGGTATTGACTCGTAACAGGTTGAGGATACTGAGATCCATAGCCGTATTGAGGATAGGGTTGATAACTGTAAGGTGTAGTCCCATATGATTGCCCTTGAGGTGGTTGATAACCTTGACCAGGGTATTGACCCGTAGGTTGATAACCTTGAGGTAAATACGAATACTGGGGTTGACCTTGACCTTGAGGTTGGTATCCTTGAGGTTGATACCCTTGGGGTTGATACCCTTGGGGTTGCCATCCTTGAGGTTGCCATCCTTGAGGTTGATACTGATACTGAGGTTGACTTTGGGGTACATATTGAGGCTGGGGTTGATACCCTTGGGGTTGATACCCTTGAGGTTGCCCCCCAGTCACAAATGAAGTACCTTGAGGTTGCCCCCCAGGCATTAACGAAGGTTGCCCCCCAGGCGGTAATTGGCCACCTTGAGGTTGGTTAATGGGAGTTGAACCTGACATCATATAAACTTCACCTATACTCAATGGTACATTACCACTGTTTCCAACTAATAACCCATGATCAACAGGTTGAGGAGATGCTCCCGCAAAGGTACCAGAAAGTGACTGATACCCAGTAGGAACAGAAGGACCGCCATGTAAAAATGATTCAGGACTTTGTGAAAACACAGACGACTGACCAGACATATTTACAGGAGAATGAATTCCTCTAGGTGGAACCGGAGTACGAGGTGTAGAAAAACCTACTGAGTTGTCTAAAAAATTGGTTAATGCAAGGTACCAAGACTCACTTCTAGGAGGACTGTAAAAGATGGATTCACGCTCCCTTAGATCAAGGGTAATTAGATCTTCAGAATCAGAAACGCCTATTTCTTCCTCTGGAACAAGTTCTTCTATAGCAATTAATCCAACAGGAAGATTTTCGGTGATAATTCTTTCTATTCTTGGTGAATCAGGAACACTAGGAGTTGGAGTAACAGGTTCTGAAATTTCAGGTTCTTCGCCTGTTTCACTGGCAGATGAAAAACTACCAGCAAGCTCGGAAACTGTAACAGCTTCGGGATTGTAACCTGTTTCTAATCTTTGGTAATCTGGATGGACTACCAAAGAAGATTCTCCTTCTTCAGGTGAACCTACTCTACTGCCACTAGGAGGAGTTACAAGGACCTTTAACCCTTCTAAATGACCCGGAATGTCTTCAGGAGATTCACCCCGCGATTTACGGAGTTTTCTTAACAAATCTATCCCGGTAACAATCTCAGGAGACTTGCCCCGAAGTCTACGGGACTGTCTCGGTAATTCCGCCACAATTAAAGATTTTAACTACAACACACGAAATCAAAGTAAAAAATTTCAAATCAAACCACCTAAAGTCTTCTAAAGAACCAATCAAATTTGAAGCACACGCCTAAATAATCTAGAGCGTCAAACCACACACAAACAGTAGTCTTCCGGACCAAAAGCGCTAGTTGGTGATTAGGCCCAACCTCGCAGGATTCAGTACAGAAATAGTGGGTGGAACAGTTACCCCGGCAACCTGCTTAATGAATAGACTGGACCAAGTTCCTCCACTTTAACCGTCTCGAAGTGAAGCGAACCCCCCAGAAAATCCAAGTGAGTATAACCGACGTCTGCTCCAGGTACAGTGGGACCTTCCCTCCACCGTCACCTTGGGTAGAATCCTAGATATTATGGCCACTAAGGTTACCAATCACAACAATTACACCTGGGGGAACAGTCTAAACTCCGACAGCACGCAAGGGCAGAGTAGCAAGCTCCAATCCCCTTACCGGCTCCTTGACAACAATCCAAGGTTTACCGATAAGTGACCCCTGGCTCCTCGACAATGGTTAATCCGAGGTTTACCGTTTGTAATACGTACTGCCTGGCGTCGTTCCCAACGAGGGAGGAATGATCCCCTCACTGGTTCGGACACGAGCTCGTGTTTCTCCTTTAAGAGGAGCTTTCCCAGAATGTAACTGAAACAATTGGATTTGTTCTACTCAAGATAGACTATCTGTTTGGTTTTGTAGTCTTGGAGAGTTAAGTACTCACCTACTCCAAGACCCTAGCCTAAGCTATGTTGGTGCTTCAGAGCCCTAGAAAAATAAAGATTACTAGATTGATTTTAATTTAAGCGTTACTTTTAAGGTTGTTTCTTAAGTCAAAAGGTGATGGAAGTGAAACTAGTGGTGTGTTGACTCGACTCGAAACCACTACAAAATGCACCTAAAATGATTTATCCACTACTTTACTTTTTCGATGAATTGCTTAACTAAAAAGTTGAGAGAATGCAATCCTTATAAAAGCAACTTCTTAATTGAAGACAATCAAAGAAACAATTCGTTTTTCTTTTCCAAGCATAAAAACATAACTTCTCTTTACATGCACGAAAAAACTCTTTTCTTCTTTTGAAAACAAAAAGCTACTTGAAACAAGACTTTTAAGAAGATGTTTTTGTATTTTTCTTTTAATAAAGCAAATAAATCTAATATAACCCAAAAATCAATCTTAAAAACTCTTAAAATCTATGAAAATGCACTCATAAGCAAACTAAAGGCAAATTTACTCTAAGCAATCTTAACGAGGCCAAAACTAACAATGATTATTTCTAAGGTGTTTTACTTGATCACAATCAAATCAAGGACTAGCTTATTGCAGAACCAAAAACTAGTCAAAACAAAATTCTAATCTTTTTGTCCTTTTTGAAAATGGAAATCAATACTTTAAAAACAAGCAATTCGAAATTTGACCCAAAACAACTCAAATGACAAGTTGCTCAAACAAGGAGACTTTACGGCAGGCTCAACTTCTAAGAAGGTTGACTAACCAGAGATATCTAAGGCTGGACAACTTTCTAAGCTCAAAGTCACTACAAAGCCTTACCAAAAATCAAACCCTAGGTCTAAACTTCGTTGAAAACCACTAAAACACTCAAAGCTCACAAAACGAGTTCAGGTGAGAATTCTTGACAGGGTACTAAAGGATCTGGGCAGAAAACACTAAGAAAAAACAAAATCTAAAAGTAATTTAAAGCAAAAATGGAATTTTCTTAACTTTTACAGGAAGACGCAGGCCAGAAGTTGTCACAGGTGCGGCCCCGCACTGTGCAGTCGACAACAGCGCGTCCAAGGACGCACTGTGCAGCACACAGAGACTGCGTCTTTCTGGAAAAAGGAAGAAAAACTAAAGCCAACTAAAGCTACAGCTAAGCCACCCAAATACTAATTCTCACAGTCAAAAACCAGAAAATAAAAATGATTTTCTCAAAGCAAAGTTCATATAAAGGAAAAGACTCTCTCATTAATGGATTCCCCAGCGGAGTCGCCAATTTGTCACACGGAATCTGTCAAGGGTGCGGACACGACTGACCTTCCTAGAAGTCTAAGACATTCTAATGACAAACAAGACAAAATGGAGTGATCTTTCTCTAAATACACCTTTTACAACATGAAAACTACAAGTGTTTAGGCTTACCTTATTCCAAAACGCTGTTGTTGAAGTCCGTTCTTGACGATCCGGATGAGCTCCTCCTTCAAGTCAATTCCTGCAACCACAAACAATCAAACAATTACCAAGCACTTGCATTTCATATAATAAAACATATATTCAACATGCAGACCAAGGAACACATGAAATAACTCATTAACACAAGCTATTGAGAAAAATAAACCAGTTTGTATTAATAACGAAACAAAGAAACTCTTACAACCTGGCCTTGGTGTTGTGCAAGTTCCTCCCAGGGTCCATCAAGGGTTTTCCTCTACTTTGACAAAGCTCACCCTCTCCCAAGTAGAATCAAGTGAAGACAATCTCTCCTCACAAAGGCTCTAATGGAAGACCTAAATCCTGCAGCATTTACCCAAAGAAAATGTATAGCTCCAACCTCTTCTCCTTCTGGCTCAATGCCTTCATTTATAGTGCTGTAAAGAGGTTATTCAGGTCCACTATCAATGGGATCATCCCCCTCTATGGGTGGGATAGCTCCCTTATTGATGGGATAAGTTCCCCCTTAATAGAGATACATGAACCAACTGGAGGCGCATCCATTTCATCAAACCGACCTCTAGAATGTTCTAGAAGTAACCACAAGTAACTTTTTCAAGATAAAACTCGCGCATTTTGCCTTTTACAGAGGGACGCACCTGTCCCTTAACATACAGAGCGTCCATGGACGCAGATTTTGTGAACATGGTCAGCGTCCCCGCAGGTAAGGCTAGAGAGAACCTGCGACCCCAGAGATAAACATGATTTTTACAAGACTTTCTCTCTTCTTTGAGTTTGAGATGGATAACAGAGGCATGAGACTTGCCTAAGAGGGTAGCATGACTTGTTGATTTGAGCCATACTAACTGTAAGTAGTCAAGGTGACATTTTTTAGTGTAACACTCTTGGATCAGACTTGTGGTGGATTCTCTAATGGCGCTTGCATGGAGCCTTTATTGTTCTTGGCACATATATGGATGAGGATTGTTGGCTATTCAAAGTTGGAGACATGATGATGATAAACTCTTACCTATATGATGATAGGTTGTTTCGTACATTTGTTGATTGATGCAGATATTCCCAAATGATGATACTTGAATGAGTTGATGCAGACATACCTTGATGGTTCATGCACTAATGCAAGTTGCTGATCTAGTTGCTGTTGACAGATACTATGGAGCAGATCATACAGTGTTGTTGCTGATGCTTATCTTAGGTGATTGGTCTCTGTTATGAATATCATATCACGACTCATGATGTAATAGTATGTCTCTATCTATTGTAGTCATCTCTTCGGGTCATGTAACGACCTATGTTGGTTTCCCCACTATGCCTGGGATGAGGATGTAATGAATTTATTTCCTGATGTATCCCCACTTGATCGGGTGATGGATGTATTGAGTCTTTTGGTGATAGGAAGGTCATTTATGATATATAGAGTCATGTTCTTCTTGTAGAACATCTTTTTGCAGTCAGGGGGAGCTTGAGCATGAACAACACTATATAGCAGAGCAGACATCTCAGCTTGTTCTCAGAAAGAGCATTATCATATTGGAGCACCATGGCATATACAAAGGGGGAGTTCATTCAGAGACTTCAGCAGATCTGGTTTATAGTCAAGGAGAGCATGTTCTTAGGGGGAGCATAACCCTTTGCCCTTGATGTCAAAGGGGGAGAGTGATTTGGTGTTGTTGCCATCAAGTCCAAAGGGGGAGATTGTTGGCATTATGATGCATGTGTTGTACTTGATGGCAACCCTCTCATAGAAGATCATCTCACTTGTATAGATTCAGATGAATCTACAGAATAAATATCAGATGTGACAGAGTGCATGGGTTACCGGACAGCACAAAGGGATCAGATGACGGTTCGCAAGTAAGCTTTGCCATCAAGTCCAAAGGGGGAGATTGTTGGCATTATGGCTAAAGTGTTGTCCTTGATGGCAACCCATTTAGGTGATAGATCACAGTACTTCAAGTCAGCAGCAGAGATTGATGATCAACTATCAAATATTGAAGAAAATAAGGGGTACGCAGGTACACCTTACAGAAGGTGCGTACACGCAGGCCGGTGTTACATAAAGTGCGTACATACCCGCAGTTATCCCGTTCAGGAGGTGCGTACCCCCAGTTCACTTACTTCAAGGCAGAGAAAAGCACACGTGGGGTTTCTTATGTTTAACCCTTGGTATTTAGCCGACGGTATTGTGTTATTATGGTTTTGGCTTGTGGTATTGATCCATGATTTGAGGAAGAGCTTGCCTATATAAAGCAAAGGATATCATTTGGCTTGAGCATGCTTTTGGGGTTGAACATCTTATGGGAGCTAGATCTGAAATACTATGATCTCTTGGGAGTAATGTCTAGATCTAAATAAGGCGAATCTACTGATGGGTTGAGATCTCTTTGGCGCATGATCAGATCTGTAGATCTTACAGTCTAGGTTATTCTTGAAGTCTTGAAATTATCTATACCCGCAGGTACACAAGTGCAGTGAGATACGCAGGCGTAGAAGTGCTACAGGTGCGCAGATACGCAGGCCCAGAAGCGCTGCAATTGAGGAGGTGCGCAGAAAGTTCAGTGGACACAGAGCGTAGGTACGCAGGAAGTCTTTGAGGCACAGTGCGTGGGTACACAGGTGCTCAGTTGGGAACAGTGCGTACTGTACGCAGGCATTACATGGGTGAAGCTGCGTACTTCTCTTGAAATATATTTGGTTGTCCATGTTTATCATTGTTGTGTTCTAGGTTTTGAAGTGATGTCTGGTTTCTGATATTATGACAGTATTATGAGAAGTGATAGAGTATGTTTCAGTTTTGATAGATTAATGGATTGGGTTCATAATGACTTATCTTCATGTGATCTGATGGACTAGATCTGGTTGATGACTCACTTGTATATGTATGGATCTAGTGCTTGGGTGACTCAGAAGCTTGTTTATGTTGTTGTTGGGTCCAATATGAAAATTGGATGAAATGTGGCCTTTCAGATTATGTGTTGTGCTTTAGTGTATCCAGTCTGAAAATTGATGAAACGTGGTACCTAGAGGAGAGAAGATTGTAGGTCATCACCTATGTACTAGTATCTAAGCTAGTACAAGAGCTAAAGGAAATCTTTGGAGCATTGTAGTAGGTAGCAGCCTACGTACTAGTAAATGGATCGGCTAGTACAAGAGCAAAGGGGGTTGTAGCTCCCATACTGGTATAAGACTGCACCAGTACAAACATTGTAAAAGGATTTTCTTATTAAGAAGAAGATTGAGATGACTTGCAGCAGGTGGTTTTCTCCCGCATTGGGTTTCCACCTTATATCATGGTGTTCATGTGTGTGCCTTATGTGTGATGATTTATTCCATGTTACTACATCTGTTAACTGATAATATGATTGATAATGTTCTAATGCACTCATTGAAGATCAATTAACTTAATCATAAGAAGTTGTGGAAGTAGCATATATGAATCTGATTATGGAAAAGGAAAAAGTTTTATTAATGTGATAATACTGATTCACCCCCCCTCTCAGTATTATTTCCAACACCATTTAGTATTATCTCATACTTAAGGCTGGAACTCAAAACCACACCTTACAATCATACACCAAGACTAGCGATTGAGAAGTTCAAAAATCAAGAAAAATGGGAAGAGAATACTCTTCAAGAAGCAGAAGAGCAGGTTTTACCTCCTTCTACTCTTCAAACTCCTACTTCTCAAACCAAGCATGACAAGAGGCCCGGGGAAGGATCCTCATCATCAGCAGTTGGATAAAAGGAATCCATTCACTATTAGAAGAAATCAAGGACTGAATTCAAAGGCACTACTACTACTCAGGGTCAGAAGAAACCTATCATCATCAATTTGGATGATTCACAGGTTTCCATAGGGACATAAGAACCTGTAATCACTACTCCATCTTCCTCTTCTGATCACAAAATTTGTTAGAGATCACTCAATCTACAGGACCAAGTGAAACAAAGGAGCCAAATCTCTTCACTAATTTCCTTGAAATTATGAAGAAGAATGAAGCTTTAAAAGAAAATGTTTATGCACAATTTTGGAAGCATATTTCTACTTCACAACACAACTTGTTGACAACCTTTGACAACGAAAAGGGAAGAATGAAAATGACTTTTTCTGCAAGCTCAAGTGCCTTTTCCCAAGTCTTCTTCTAATTAGAAGAAGACAATATTTTATTTTGATGCTAATCAGTACATCCAATTTGTAGAGCTATAAAAAGGGTCTCTTTCACCTCTAATTACCTCACATTAATATGTCAATCCGGGATCGTCTGGTTATTTCAAAGGGTGTCTCAGTCTAAGGCTAGCATTTGCCAGAGTAATGCTTGTAGTATAGTTGTTTACAGCTATGAAAGTAAACTAATGAACGTCTACAACTTAACTACTTCAAAGGACTAAATCACACCAAGTATTGCATCAGCCAAAGGTTCGGTAGCAATAACCCATCCTTTTCATAACTGATGAGAATAGATTAGAGGTCTGTGAGCCAAAAAGCAGATGTTGGGCTCGCTACAGCCTAGGATCGTTCTTAATGATTAGAAATGAAACAACAGATAAAAGAAGTGATAATGAAATGGAACAACACATCATCCAAGGGCTTGGTAGCAATAACACATCCCTTTCATAGCTGACGGGAGAAGATCAGAGGTCTGGGGACCAAGTAGCAAATGCTGGGGTCCTCTACAGCCTCAGTCCGTCCTCAAGAAACAACAAATTAGCAATCTGGAAATGGAACAGCAAATTGAAATGGAACAGCAAATAAATGGAACAACAAATAAATGGAACAGCAAATAAATGGAACAGCAGGTAAATGGAACAGCAGTTCAAGAATAGAATAGTAATCGAAATAAGTAATAACTAAGTTCTTTAAGCTGCAACTCTATTTAACCATGCCAATCAAAACACCAATCCCTCAATCTTATATGATGGAACAATACTATAGAACCTTAGAAACACACCATACTTAATCTGCTTCTGTTGAAACACATACGACTGTATCTCATAATAAAGAATAGTCACATTCGATACCCATATACAACAGATCTTTCCAGATGACTTTTTATAATGCAAAACACAATCATGAAGAATTATGTAATAGAGTAACAATGTCTTGTATGGATTAATCAATGCTTAAAGAATTGGTAAAATAACATAGCATTGATATAAAGTTTAAGAACACGAAATGACTTAGTCACAACAGAGCATGTAATAGAATATTCTCAAAACACAGCAGATTACCAGAGTACGTATATGAACACACCACACAGAAACCACGCGTAATAATACAAGAGCAAGTGTCCTCCAGGGCCGGGCCCTTAGCCTCCAGGGGTACACCGCTTAAGATAAGTCCAGGCTCAAAGATAAAAGAGTGAACAAGTTTGTATTAAAGCATGCAATAAAATTACAGGAACTCAAGTCTTCAACCGAACATAAAGATCATAGTCCTGATCTTTCTTAAAAGAAATTACACTTCCAAAAGATCCTCCCTGAAACCAACAGTGATACCCCTTTTTATAGGGAAGATGGCGGAGATATCTAGGTACAGAAAATAGGCAAAATAACGATCCCTCAGGATCTCAGATCCTGAGGGATTCGCAGAATCATTAATACTACGTTACTTCTTTCTTTTTATGTTTCGTGCTGGTATCTCCACGTCCTTTCTTGGGTTGATTCGTTGTGATCTGGTTTGTTTCTAGTCTTCCATCAAAGGGACAACAGTTAGCTCAGCTTTGTCTTTACTTTTGGAATGGCCACCTCCCGTATTTCCTCCCTCCTACACATAGAAATGACGACTATCAGTGCTTTTCATTAATCTCTCGTGTTTCGTTATAAATTCTTATCATTATCTAGATTTCTCATGCAAAAGGCTTTTGAGTTCTAATGAAAAGATACGAAAATGACCATCGAAACATACCTTCCTTGGTACTCCACACACCCCCCAGCTTACCCTTTTTCATGGCCTCATGAAAAAATTGTAGTTGACATGCAGAGCAGTGAGGGAGTAGGCTGGAGATGGAATTTCGTGTGGGGGCCTACACCCATGATGCGAAACTAGATAATTAAGGAAATGGCTTGTCTGGCCCTCGGGCATTTCATACAGGGCTTGGTATCCAGGTGCAGGATGCCAAATGATTGGACTCTGGATCCTATATCCTAACCAGGATGGCCCTGCCCTCAAAACAATTTCATACTTAAACGGTTCTCGGAGCTGAATATTTGGATTAGATACCCGATATCGAAATTTAGCTGCTTCAATGGCAGGGTCTTTAATAGAAGAAAAGAATTCAAGTCCTTGCCGAATGATTGCTTCATGCATGGGTCCTAATGCTTCAATCACGCCTGGAGCCCTGATGATATTTCTATGATTTATCCATAACTGTTCCGAGTCTCTAGGCTCAGCTCTTACCCATAGGTCTAATCCATTTTCTTGTCCCTGAAATGCATTGTAGGCTTTGAGCCATTCAATCTGATTAACTGCAAATGAAATGAATGCTTGTAATTGAATATCTCCGACAAAAGGGCCAGGGTCCAGCTTGGTCTCTGGTTCTAGTACAAGGTTATGCAGGAAAAATTCACACAATAACCTTTGTACTTTTACCCTATAATGCTTACAGCAGTTTATAAAATTGTCTATAGTGATAATTTCTATGGGAGCACCTGCCCTAATGGCTTTAATTTTCAATTGTAAGTATCTTTCCATTAGAAACAGGGCATAATTTTTTACAGGAGCTCTACATGCTAGGGCATCATTGTACAGAGCACACAAGGTATCCATTTGTTTAATAACTACATCTAATCTACGGGTTACCTTGGCGACCTCCTCTTGCTCCTTTCACCATCCTTCGAAGGCTTGGCTTTCTGACAGGTTGACGTTCCTTAATTGCTGCTGTAATTCCTCATATTTTTCATGGGGGACCATTTGTTCCATGAGCTTTTCTGCTTCTTGCTGAGCCTGCTTCAATTGATGGTGGAGGGTTCTTGTTTTTGGGTCCTTTTTCCATGCATCTGTGGAGGCTGGGAGCTTTACTTGGAGTTTCTTATTATGCTGCCTTGAATTCATAACCCTTATTACTCCCGAAGGTGATGCCTCTGTCTGAACCTCCTTATCATCTTTTTCAATTTTAACACGAACTCCAGCCCACTGCTATTCCTTTTCAAATAGAACAGCAGTCTGTCCTTCTGTTTTAATTGGAACAACAGTTTGTCTTTCTGCTTCATTAGGGACAACAGTTTGGCTTATGTTAGGATTTTGAGTAGTGGAACGGCTCCCGGTTCTTCGTCTTTTATTCTAACGGGGTCTCATTGGCGTGGCCGAATTTTTCCTTGTTGAGGTCCCTACCCCCCTTTGTCTTGCTTTTAGAAGCCTAATCTGCTGGCGAAGCCTGACTATCACGTTTAACAGTGTCCCTTTTTCCTTTTGCAATTCCCTTATTTTCATCAACTTCTCAGAAAGAATAGCTGACTGTTTGCCGTGGGTTGGAGTGTGACTAATTTCCGGATTTTCTTCTTGGGGTGGCTGATCCGGGGTAAGAACCTTTCTTGGTTCTATTGTTTCTTGGGCCAATTCTTCCTCTGCCCTTATTTCCTGCGGATTCTCCTCTAGTGCCTTCTGACTAGGGACGGGCCGTTCCTGCCTGATATTTTCTGCTTCCGTCTCATCATGGACGGGTGAAATTTCTACTTCTGCTTCTTCCGTATGCACTTCCTTGGGTGCATCTTTTTCCTGGGTTTCTTCTTTAGCCTGGAGGTTGGATGGACTCAGGGGCTGGCCATACTCGCCCATATTGGCCAGAATATTGGCCAATTCATCTTCCCCCATTGGGTTTTGTACTGGGCTTCTTCCCTGCTGTTCCATTTCTTCCTCCTGCTCAGGTCGCTCAACTTCTTCTTTCTCGTCTCCTTCTCCTTATTCATCCCGTTCTTCTTCTCCTCCTGTTTCTGTTTCTGCTGACTGTCCTTCGTCTTCCTCTTCTGTTTCTGTTTCCGCTGACTTTTCTTCGTCTTCCTCTTCTGTTTCTACCTCGACAGACTGCTCTATTTCACTGCTATTTTCTTCTTTCGCCTCTGTCCCTGTCGATTGTTCTGCATCCTCCTTACTTTCTTCTTCTGTATCTGTCTCTGCCGATTTCTCATCTATAATTTCTATTGCTTGGCTCGTGCGAGCCCGGGGTTTCTTCAGCTCTGCTTGTAACCCTGCAAGCCGTGCCAACTTTCTACGCTTTGCTGGTTGCTTAGATGTACCAGAGTCGGGTTGTTTCTCAAGTTGCTTTTCTGCTTGTTTCTTGGCTTCTCTTTCAGCTTGCACTTCTCTGCAAGCGTCCTTATTTCGCTTCTCTGGATGTTGGGGTTTGCTATCAATTTGTTTTCGTTTTTCTGGGCATCTAGACGTGGCCGTCCCTTTATTAATGATATCAATTAATTCTTTCCAGCTGCTCTGCTGCTGGGTAAGACTATGGTTTACTATCAACCAAATTAATCTGTGGTGGCTAACCACAGATTCTTTGTGCTGTGCCTTTTTCATGCTTCATGCCACATCATGCAATAGCGAACTAAGCAATGTAGGTAAATTCACAGAATGTTTTTGTTTTAAGACAGCTAGGAGTTTTAGATGTCGTGGTCTTACCACGTCTTTTCTTCCCTCGCAAGTAATGTAGCTCTGGACAATTTTCGCCAATTCCACCCATGGCTTTCCTAGCATTGCTGGTAGCACCCCTTTTCCTCGAATATTTAAGCTCTAGCCCTCGTCCTGAAATATTTCCACAATCTTCTGCAGCCTCTCCTTCTTCATTATCCACACAGGCCCTGTGGCCTGTAGTCCTGTGACTTTTGCTATTATATCATCCATGGCCTCTATTCGTTTTCCTCTGATTGTGGATTGTTCTTCTCGCAGGTTTTGTAAAAATTCCTTCGTCACAGTTTCATTAGACTCCTTCAGGCGATTGAGGTAGGTCAACCATCCTTCTTTCTTCAGAATTCTTCAGGCTGTAGCTGAAGCAGTCAATGTCTGTGGTTCTCTGCAGACTGACCTTCCACCCATGGCTTCACTTGCAAATTCTCAGTTGTTCGTTAAGATGCAGAGAAGCTGGTGGCGCGTTTCTCGCTCAAATTTAAATACAACGGTGTATGCAATGGAAATAACTTCGAACAACGATTCATGCAGAAGAAACAAAAATGACAAATGATCATACCGTTGAGCCGTGCTGTGCTCAAGTACAAGATCTTCTCGAATAACGGGCTGACATGTATTCTGGGGAATAATGAGGTTACTCCCCCCCTGCAATATGATAGGTTGTCCCAGCCGTCAAATAAGGAGCAGCGTCTGCTTCATCCGCGAGGCCTTTATGGAGCAGCTTATGAAAATATGCCATGTCTGCAAAAACAGCGTATTACTGGAATCGAGGTGAAAAGTTAAATCGCTTTTAATACGTAAGCTACTGCAGTGAGTTGATGGAAGCTCAGGAATAGACATTTGCCATAATTAGCGAGCCCCATGCGGTCACTGTCACTAGCTCCGTAATGATTGGCGGTAATAAATAGTCATGCGGTATATGGCTGGGTAATTAAATTATCACGTTATAAGATACAAAGGTTATAATTTTGCTTACCCATTGGTATAAAGGTTACGACTTCAATACCATTAACAGAGCTCTGCTGCTAACAGGTGTCCATAACCTTGGCAAATTTGTTTATTTCACCCTGGGAACCATAGTCCTTTGTGTATGCGAGGAAGTGTTATGTGATGTTAAAACTGTAGGCCACTATGCAGGCTTGGTAACCAGTTAGTCATAGTGCCATTCACGAGGAAGGAGCGAATAGTGGGCAGGCCGGCTCGTGGTGAGACCTCCTGTTCCAAGGGTTATTTATTTATTTTGATATACCTTTTGGACCATTTCCCGGGTGTGGTGGCACTAATGGGAATGCCACTTCGCTTCCATCCTGATGATCATGGTAGGCCAGCTCGTAATGAGACTCCCTATCCTGCAATTTGACAAAACTGCTTTGCTTGCTTTTTTTTTTTTTCTTTGGTTTTAATAGAGAACCTTTCTTGTTTATACACAAAGGGTGGTTCCACACTCTTTAAGAGTACGAATGGTGGAAGAAGTCTTAAAATCCCAATAGGAAGATATAAACTCTTTGATCTTATTGGTGAATGATAATTAAAATAGATAAAAAAATCAGCATGATAGAGATTACTAATCAGAACAGAGTTAGTAGAACAATGGCAACAAAAGGTGATAAGTAAGCATATCTTTTCCCTACATTCTTTCATCAATTCAGGGCAGTTGCTTATAAGGATAGCGATTTATGATTTACCGATTTTCGTATACTGTGCTTTTGTTTCCATCACATAAGTAAATAGTTGTATTCTAAAGACCATTAGCACTCTGCATCCTTGAGGAGGAATAAGCTGTAGTGCAGTTTCAAGAAAGATACAACAACGGTTGTTCGTTTAGAGAAAGGAGCAGTTCAATCAAACAAACGACGTTCCTTCGGAAAAAGACCGGCAAAAATCAAACCGTGTTGTTTCTTTCAGAGACAGCAAAACACACAAATGCTGTTCTTTTTGAGAAAGGAACAGCAAAAACACTCAAGTGATGTTCATTTTTAGAAAAGGAACAGCAAAAATAAGAAATGCTGTCCCTTTTAAAAAAAAGGAATAGCAAAAATCACAAGTGTTGTTCCTTTTGAAAAGGAACAACAAAAATCGCAAGTGTTGTTCCTTTTGGAAAAGGAACAACAAAAATCAGAAATGTTGTCCCTTTTGAAAAAAGGAACAGCAAAAATCACAACTGTTGTTCCTTTTGAAAAAGGAACAGCAAAAATCACAAGTGCTGTTCCTTTTGAAAAAGGAACAGCAAAAATCGCAAGTACTGTTCCTTTTGGAAAAGGAATAGCAAAAATCACAAGTGTTGTTCCTTTTGGAAAAGGAACAGCAAAAATCACAAGTGCTGTTCCTTTTGAAAAAGGAACAGCAAAAAAATCACAAGTGCTGTTCCTTTTGAAAAAGGAACAGCAAAAATCACAAATGTTGTTCCTTTTGAAAAAGGAACAGCAAAAATCACAAGTGTTGTTCCTTTTGGAAAAGGAACAACAAAAATCACAAGTGTTATTCCTTTTGAAAAAGGAATAGCAAAAATCACAAGTGATGTTCCTTTTGAAAAAGGAATAGCAAAAAAAATCACAAGTGTTGTTCCTTATGAAAAAGGAACAACAAAAATCACAACATGCTGTAAAAAAAAAATATGTATAAAAATAATTCAAAGAATTATATACAAATTGTAAAGAAAAATAAACTTCTTAGCGAGTTATAGGTGGAGGAGACCTGTCTTCCTCCCGTAAGATCTCCATATCTGAATCTTGGCGTAATTGCTGGCAAAAGGACTCCCGAGTAAGTGGTTTGCGATAGAGACGGACTCGATGGCCATTTGCCTTAAAGGTATACCTAGAACCATCAATAGTAATTAGTGTGAGGGTACCATTGTCATGTACTTTCTGAATTTCATATGGTCCCAACCAACGAGTCTAGAGTTTCCCGGGGAAGTCCTGAAATCTAGAGTCATATAAAAGAGCCCAGTCTCCTTCATGGAAGACTCTGTTTTTGATGAGAGCATCATGCCACTTAGTTCTTTGTTGTTGTATCAGAGTAGTATGTTGAAGTGCAGAGAGTCTAATTTCGTCCAGCTCATTAATCTGTTGCAATCGATTAGCTTGCGCCTCGGTTAAGTCTAACCCTACTTCTTGTGCTGTTCGTAATGTCTGGATTTCAAATTCTATAGGAAAGATAGGCTGTTTTCCAAACATAAGCTGGTACGGTGAGTGGCCAGTGGTGCTTCTCCATGTTGTTCTATAAGCCCACAGTGCTTCTGGTAGTCTGGCAGCCCAATCGCGTCTATGTGATGCAACTGTTTTGTTTAGAATTTTTTCTATTATCTTGTTGTTGCTTTCTACTTGCCCATTTGCCTGCAGGTGATATGGGGTGGTCATTTTATGCTGAACATGATAATTGTTGAGTGTTGCCACTATTCTGTTTCCAGCAAATTGTGGCCCTCCATCTGTGATTATCTCTCTAGGGAGGCCATAGCGCACAAATAAATGGAGCAGGAACTGTATAACAGATTCTTCTGTAGCCCTGGGCAAGGCTTCTGCTTCAACCCATTTAGTGACATATTCTGTTGCCACTAGAATGTATGTTTTCTGGTTTGATGGTGGGTTGATTGGCCCCACGAAATCAAGGGCCCATCGCTCAAATGGTTCGATGACTAGCTGTGGTTTCAAGGGCATCTCATCTGAGTGACTAGGGCGTCCCACCCTCTGGCAACTATCACATGCTTGGACAAATTTCTTTGCATCTTTAAAAATTGTGGGCCAATAATACCCTGTGTGTAATACTTTATGTGCAGTCCTGTGATCAGAAAAATGTCCACCACATGGTTGGTCATGGCATGCTTTCAATATATCAAAGATTTCATCTTGTCGAACGCACCTCCTGATTTGCATGTCTGCCCCTGTGTGAAATAGATAGCCTCCAATCCAGGAAAATCTGGTACTTCACTGGACAATCTGTTTTCGCTCATTAGGGGTTAGATGTTTTGGTAACTTACCTACTGCTAGGTAATTGGCGACATCAGCATAACAGGGTGTTTGAACAGAAACAACAAAGAGATGCTCATCTGGAAACTGATCTTCAACTGCTGCTGCATCGACAGGTTTTGGCATTCTTGAGATGAAATCAGCTACCAGATTTTCTTTTCCAGGTCGATCCTTGATTGCAATGTCAAACTCCTGCAATAAAATCAGCCATCTGGTTATTCTGCCATTTGTGACAGGTTTATTTGCTAGATACTTTATAGCAGAATGATCTGTGTACAAGATAACGGGATATCTAGTGATGTAATGTCTGAATTTATTGATAGCATGTATAACAGCTAGAAATTCCTTTTCAGTTACAGTATAATTTAATTTAGCAGGGGATAGATTTTTGCTAATGTAATAAATGGCGTATGGTTTTCTATCCTCCTCCTGACCAAGGACCGCTCCATTGGCTGTATCTGAGGCATCGGATGATATCTGAAATGGCAAATCCCAGTTTGGTCCGCGAAGGACTGGGGCTGTAGATAGAAGCTTTTTCAGGTCATTGAAAGCACGTTCACATTTCTCTGTCCAAAGGAAATCAATATTACCAGTTAGTGCATACAATGGTGCAGCAATACGTGAATAATGTTCTATAAATCTTCTGTAATAACCAGAGAATCCAAGAAAGCTATGTACCTCTGTTTGAGTAGTAGGAGTAGGAATAAGCAAAAGTATTTGGATTTTGGCTGGGTCTACCTGTATGCCGGCTGCTGAAATATAGTGCCCTAGAATAAGTCCTTCTGTCATCATCATGTAGCACTTTTCATGGCTTAGACAAAGCCTGGTAGCTATACAGCGTTGTAGGACTTTTTCTAGTGTTTCCAATGCTGGATCAAACTATTCTCCGTATGGAGTGAAATCATCCATATATACTTCCAATCCTTCATTTATTAGATCCGCAAATATGCTAAGAATAACCCTTTGGAATGTGGCGAGGGCATTACATAAACCAAAAGGTAAAACTCAGTAGGCAAATGTTCCCCAAGGACAAGTAAAAGTAGTTTTATCATGATTTTCAAGGGCAATCTGTATTTGGTTATACCCACTGAAGCCATCAAGAAAAGAAAAGAATTTCCTGCCTGCCAAAGTGTCCAATACTTGATCGATGAATGGGAGAGGAAAGTGATCTTTCTGCGTTGCCTTATTTAGTTCTCTATAGTCCACGCAGATTCTCCACTTCCCATTCTTTTTCGGTACCACCACAAGCGGCGAGACCCACTTACTATCAGAGATAGGGTAGATAAAGTTAACATCTAAAAGTTTTTGGAGCTCAGCTTTTACTACTTATTTTAGATGGGGATTTAATCTTCTCTGAGGTTGTCTAACAGGTTTTGCATCATTCTCTATGTAGATGTGGTGTGTACACAATTGAGGATCAATTCCTTTCATATCGGGGTAATCCCATGCAAATGCATTTTTATATTTTGTTAAAACATGGATGAGTTTTGTTTCTTGTTCTGGTGTAAGGTTGGCGTTAATGTTTAAGGTCTTCCCAGGTTCGATTTCCACTATTTTACTATGTGCAACTGACATGACAGGGATTGTATGGTCCTGCACATCTTTCAAAGGTTCCTCCTCTACTTCGTTATCAAATGTTGCTTTTACCATATGACACTGGGTACGAGATGTGAGTTCAGTTTGACTAATAAAATTACTGATGGCATCATCTTCTGTTTGATTTTTGAACTCTAGCGCTTCTTGTATAGTTAATGGAGATCTAATTTTGTCAGTAAGATATGATACAGGGTGCCTATTAGTTTTGACTATTGTGATGCTTGGCTGTGCTGGGGGATATAGTACTAAGTTCTTAATATCTGCCCCCTTAGTTATGATCATGTTTCCTTGTCGACAGCCGATGTAGGCATCAGCGGTAGCGAGCCAAGGCCTTCCTAAGATCAATGGATGTCCATCTAGTCAGGTTTTAGGATTTATTATCAGAAAATCAGTTGGGTATTCCCAGGAATCAACTGAGACCATAACATCATGCAATATGCCTTCTGGCCTGACCACAGATCGATCAGCCAATTCCAGCAAAGTTGAAGTAGGTTCTGCAGATGTAATTCCTAACTTTTGGCAAGTGGAGGTGGTCAATATATTGATTGCAGCTCCAAGATCAACTAAGGTGTTGGTTAAGGTTTGGCCATAAATTTGAATAGTTACTATTGGGTTTCCTGGGTCTTCATATTTAATAGGTGTTTCCTTTCCTGATAATAGGTCAGATAAACTGCCGACTACTTGAACTCTTGGATTATCTATTACATTCCTTCTTGGTCTTTTTATGCACAGTTCCTTAATAGTTTTAGCGTATATTGGGATGTCCTGAATGGCCTGAAGGAACGGGATTTTTATGTACAAATTTTGTAATTCTCCGAGAATGTCAAAATTAGGTTGCTGTATAGGTTGAGGTATGACTAAACATTCTTGGAACGGGGGAGAGGATGTAGTTACTTGATTCTGAGTCTGTTGCCTGTTTTCATCCTCTTCTTGTGACAACTGTTCTCTAGGTAACTAATCTTCAATCTGAACTGTTTTGTTTCCCTCTGTTTGAATGATACGCCCAGATCTTAACTGTAGATCATTGCACTCCCTCAGATCGGGTCCTTCTTCTGATGTTTCTAAAATTTGGAGTGCTTGGACGGATCTGTTATTTGGATTGGGATTGGGCTGGGCTGGGAGTTGGGGTCTGAGATTAGATTGGGGGTTTTGCTGTAAAGCTGGTAGTGTAGGTTGAGGGAAAGGAATGTTTCCTACTGGCTGCTGTGTTGGTCTCTACCAGTTATATTGCCAGCTTGAACTTTGTGAAGTGGGGGGAGTCCATTGCGGTGGATAAGGGTTGTTTTGCCAGTATGGTGGGGGATAAGGAGGATTCGACCAGCCAGATCGGCTTGTCTGATTTAGCCACGGGTTTGCAGAAGGGTATGACTGTGATGACCAATTTGGAAATGGGGGTTGAAACTGACTTTGCCATGTATTATATTGTTGAGTATTGTATTGCAGATACTGAAAAGCAGAAGCTGGGTCTGAAAACATACCAGTTTGTCGGCCGCCACTGACGATGTTGGTTAAGTAGATACACTGCTTCTGGTTCTTCTTCTGCTTTCTTATATACCGCTTTCAGTCCAGGTAATGAGGGACAATTTTTTGTAGAGTGATCCCTTGTGCAAATGGCACATGTCTGAACTGTATCTAGTCGGCATTCCTTATGGCTATGCTTCCTCCTGCATCTGGGGCAGAAAATTGCTAAATTCTGTTCTTCCTCCATTTGTTTCTGCTTAGCCTGCAAAACATCCAATTGTGTAGTCAGTGTTCCTAGTATATCAGTTTTAAAATTTTCAAGTAAATTCACAATTTCCACATGTGTTACTCCTTCTGATGAAATTTTATTTTCCCGTGCAAATCGATCATGTTCTGCTGGTTTGATTCGTGTACTGCCTCTCGAACTCCTGATACATAAATTAATTATGTCAGCAAAACTTTCCTGATATATATCCCCTTTCCCCATAATGTTTAATGTTTCAATCCATTGTTCTTTTATGCCCCTTATTAATGCTGTTTTCAACACGTTATCAAGCAAGGGAAACGATGCATAAGGGGATCTTTGCAGATTATACTGGAAACATTCCATGTATTCTTCTAATGTTTCATTTGGTCTAGCTATCATCTGATATATTTCATCTTTCAGTTCTCTAGACCTACAGTAATCTTGATATTTCTTTAGGAAGGATTCTTTCATTTGTTCCCTGTTATTTATAACTCCACCACCTAAACCCATAAACCATCTTAAAGCTGCCCCTTTCCAAGTGGAGGGGAACAATTTTAATTTCTGGGGGTCAGTGGTGTAATCATATCCCCTGCATAGCACATCAAATTCAAATAAAAATGCATCGGGGTCCTCTTATGTAAGTCCGTGAAATGTACGAATGTGTTGAAGGGGGATTGCTTTCATAGGAGCATTTGCTGCAGAATCCACTATGGGGTATTGTAATGTAGAGGTTTGGGTGTTTGGTGGATTTTGAGCCATTGGGTTAAATATATGCCAATAACCTTCCGAAAGATCTAAGAGGTATTCCTAGGTTGAGGAGGAACAAGAACAATTTTAATAGCACTTCCTCTATCTGGAATTTTTTTCTGAGGAAATAGGGTGTCTTCAATAATAATTTTTACCGCGCTCCCTTTGTCTGGGCTATTTAATGGCTGAATTATCCTAGGAGGAGATCTTGGCTCCCCAATTTCCCCTGTTTCTCCTTCTCCTTCACAAAGATTTCTTAGATTCCCTTCCTGCAGTCGTTCTGGAATAGAATTTTCAATTTCTTGAAAGTCCTGTTCGTCAGTCTGACTATGCACCTCAGCAAAGGCTTCAGATGGTGAGCCTGAGGCCTGAAGGGAACTAGTAGGTTGTTTGGAAGTCACTTTCCTGGGTCCTACTGAAGGCTGAGATTCAGCTTTCTTATAGATTTCGTCTATGTATGTCGATCGACCAAGGGTCACCGGTCCCTTAGCTTTTTCTGGTTTCGTTAACGGTTTGGGATTTTTCTCTAGCTTTTTTTGCTTAGTCATGCACTCAATTTAACTACTAAATTTTAAGCAGATAACAACAAATCTGTAGGAAAGAGGGCAAAGCAGCAGGGCTTTTACATGCTCCGCACGTAGGTTCTTACCTTCCGTTTTCAAAACCCAATTCTTCCCTAGCAGGTTCGTACACTACTCTGAAAAAGACAAATAGCTACACTCCTTCCCTGACAACGGTGCCAAAATGTAGAGCTATAAAAAGGGTCTCTTTCACCTCTAATTACCTCACATTAATATGTCAATCCGGGATCATCTGGTTATTTCAAAGGGTGTCTCAGTCTGAGGCTAGCATTTGCCAGAGTAATGCTTGTAGTACAACTATTTACAACTACGAAAGTAAACTAATGCAAGTCTACAACTTAACAACTTCAAAGGACTAAATCACACCAAGTATTGCATCAGCCAAAGGTTCGGTAGCAATAACCCATCCTTTTCATAACTGATGAGAATAGATCAGAGGTCTGGGAGCCAAATAGCAGATGCTGGGCTCGGTACAGCCTAGGATCGTTCTTAATGATTAGAAATGAAACAGCAGATAAAAGAAGTGATAATGAAATGGAACAGCACATCAGCCAAGGGCTTGGTAGCAACAACACATCCCTTTCATAGCTGAAGGGAGCAGATCAGAGGTCTGGGGACCAAGTAGCAGATGCTGGGGTCCTCTACAGCCTAAGTCTGTCCTCAAGAAACAGAAAATTAGCAATCTGGAAATGGAACAGCAAATTGAAATGGAACAGCAAATAAATGGAACAACAAATAAATGGAACAGCAAATAAATGGAACAACAAATAAATAGAACAGCAGGTAAATGGAACAACAGTTCAAGAATAGAATAGTAATCGAAATAAGTAATAACTGAGTTCTTTAAGCTGCAACACTATTTAACCATGCCAATGAAAACACCAATCCCTCAATCTTATACGATGGAACAATACTATAGAACCTTAGAAACACACCATACTTAATCTGCTTCTGTTGAAACACATACGACTGTATCTCATAATAAAGAATAGTCACATTCGATACCCATGTACAACAGATCTTTCCAGATGACTTGTTATAATGCAAAACACAATCGTGAAGAATTCTGTAATAGAGTAACAGTGTCCTGTAGGGATTAATCAATGCTTAAAGAATTGGTAAAATAACATAGCATCGATATAAAGTTTAAGAACACGAAATGACTTAGTCACAACAGAGCATGTAATAGAATATTCTCAAAACACAGCAGATTACCAGAGTACGTCTATGAACACACCACACAGAAACCACGCGTAATAATACAAGAGCAAGTGTCCTCCAGGGCTGGGCCCTTAGCCTCCAGGGGTACACCGCTTAAGATAAGTCCAGGCTCAAAGATAAAAGAGTGAACAGGTTTGTATTAAAGCATGCAATAAAATTACAGGAACTCAAGTCTTCAACCGAACATAAAGATCATAGTCCTGATCTTTCTTAAAAGAAATTACACTTCCAAAAGATCCTCCCTGAAACCAACAGTGCTACCCCATTTTATAGGGAAGATGGCAGAGATATCTAGGTACAGAAAATAGGCAAAATAGCGATCCCTCAGGATCTCAGATCTTGAGGGATTCGCAGAATCAATAATACTACGTTACTTCTTTCTTTTTCTGTTTCGTGCTGGTACCTCCGCATCCTTTCTTAGGTTGATTCGTTGTGATCTGGTTCGTTTCCGGTCTTCTGTCAAAGGGACAGCAGTTAGCTCAGCTTTGTCTTTACTTTTGGAATGGCCACCTCCCGTATTTCCTCCCTCCTGCACATAGAAATGACGACTATTAGTGCTTTTCATTAATCTCTCGTGTTTCGTTATAAATTCTTATCATTATCTAGATTTCTCATGCAAAAGGCTTTTGAGTTCTGATGAAAAGATACCAAAATGACCATCGAAACATACCTTCCCTGGTACTCCACAACAATTGATCAAATGGACATGCATAGGCAGTCTGGTGAGATGATTT